>JASDQU010316476.1:0-10878 GCA_032191745.1 Picea mariana | reverse complement strand
AGTGAATGTCTTAAGTTTGTCTCAAAGCAAGCCAAGGTATGGAACTATTTGAAAAGGTTGATTCTATAGCTCATTATAATTATCAAGATTCTAATGGGGGTCGTTTAAATTTTGTAAAAATTTAGGGGGGTTTGTTGGGGCCCAACAAGCTGATATGAGATTGACATCACCAGAAGGAGGAAGGTAATTGAAGGTACCCATAAAAGGTGGGCACAAACCAGCGCCTACATTGACAACGTCGGGCTGAGGGTTATCAATCATCGGGACCATGGATGCCCCCGATGAAGGGTCGGGATGGGAGAAAGACAACTGATCAATGGATATGATCTGGGCCTCATGTGGAAACAACAAGACCCAGAAAATTGTGGCAACCACTGCATGCATAGAATAGGTCCAACTCTTTCCTAACAAAATGTTGTAGTCGAGAGGCACATCGACCAATTCAACTTTGACACACACGGTCTTCCGTCTTAACTACATGGGGAAAGAAGGGATGATTCCATGTGGTCTGAACAAATGACCGTCGAAAGCGGTAAGAAGAGTAGGTGACGGATACAAAATGGGTTGGACAACGACCTTAAAACATGGCAACGACATCACACATGTCGAGGCTCCCTCATCAACCACCATACGAAAAATGTTCTGGGTAAAATACTTTGTGGGCTAAGCCACTACTATCTGAAACATGATGTGGTAAGGGAGATGAGGTTTTAAGTCAGACGTATCGAGAAAAATCATTCCCGGATTACAAGTCTCTGTAAAACCCAAGGAGGATAACAGAGCCTTTCTCTGCGAAGGGTAGCTCTAGAGGACCTCCAAAGAGGACATTACGCAAGGGGTTTGTGACAAATCCTCCACCACAGAGTAGTTCTAGGTGACCCTCGTGTTTGGATTGTGATAATATTTCTTGAACTCCCCTTTCGGGATGTGTGTCATTGTTTCCCCCATCGTCTTCTCAATATGGAGAGGAACATATGTGTTCACGGCCTCTTTACCCTTTTCAGCAAATTCCAACATTCTGTAATCGTGCGCCCTAGTCTCTACGTAAGAATCACCTTTCATCATGTAAACATTCATGGCCAAGGAATTATTATAAGACGGAGGGGGCCCCTGACTACCCCCATCCGCACTCGAAGAGGCTTGAGTCAAATTTTCCCATGAGGAAATGGTTTCGTTAACAAAAAAGGTTGTTGTTGCACCAATAAATTATGGGCCTCCACAAGTCGAGGTCACATATGAGTTGGGTGGTCTTTTGTGCAAAGGTTACATGGATACTTCGAATTTCTCTTCTATGTGTTTCCCCCGCCAACATTTTTGGTGGGTTTATTAGCCCCCTTACCCTTCTTGTTTCGTTGTTTTTTCTTTTCGTCAGGCTGTTGGTTGGCCTTCGGGTTCGTCGACTATACACTGTGTACATCCGAAGTTTGGGTAGGGGGGGCAGCCGATCCGGAGGTATGGCTAGTCGTTGTCTTCTATATCGACAATTGTTGCAATTGATTTGACAGTTTATTAGTGGGATTTTCTTATGCTAAAACAACTATAACATCGGCATGTGGTCCAGACTTGTGTCTGGCCTTGTCAAGGATGGACCGTGGTGCATCTGGAAAAATCTCATAGATTAAACCAGAATTAGAGTATATTAGTTCAATTTGTTGTGCTCTCATTATCTACTCCTCCTCTGAAAACACTCACGACGTTGCAACGTCCTTGGATAACTGAGGTATCAAAGAATTAAGGAACCACTCTAGCAGGAAAGTCGGTGGGACCTGTACTTTTATCAAACTCTTCTGACGCCGCCATTCGAGGATGTGATCCGAGATATGATTGTATTTTGTCTTCTCAAAGTTGGCTAGCAATTCGGTGCCGACATCGTATCTCATAGGTAGTTGGAAATGGTTCAGAAAAACCATTGCCAAATATCTAAAGTAAGAGTATCTTGAGCGGATGAGATTGATGTACCATTTCGCGGCACCCCCGATAAGAGTTTGTTGAAACAAGTGCAATTGTACGGAGTCGTATCACAGTAAGTTTGACAAGCACCATAGGTGGAAGGTCGTCACATGACCACTCGAGTCTCTGCTAATCTTACCTTCGAACTTCTTAATGTCTGAGGGCAACTAAGTCATCATGGGAAGCCAACGTGGATCATGACAAGTTGGTTCATTTAACAACCTTAACAAGTCTAGCAAATGTAATGTCGCCAGAAACAATAGCTTGGGTTGTTGACTATGTACAGGAAGAAAGGAGCCTGGAGTTTGACTGGCACTAGGTTGCTAGGAAAAGTTGGGCTTATGACCAGGGTTCTGGTAAATACCATGGCCTTGGCGAGCGTACGGATATTGCGTTTGTTCGGACATCATCGATTGATTCCCGTAATTGGACATTGAGGGTTGGGCGAGGATTTCTCCCTGCGTTGTGTTCCAAATATTCTAGAAAGGGTTTCCCCCTGTCGATCTGATGGGCATAGGTATTGATCCTTTCTCGGGGTTCCACTGACCATGGAAGGGTTTTCCCCCAGTCAACATCCCTGATGAGGGAACTAATCCCTGCCATGGATTTCAGAGTCCTTGTGAGGAGAAACTCTTGTGTTTTTCCCTTGTGTAGGAATAGTACCCTGCATAGGATTTTGTTGTCCAAAACTAGGGTTTCCCTCCATCAAGACGGAAGCTGAAGAGAAAGCATTATTACCAAACGCGTCGAACAAAGAGAATGACATTGAACCCACTGGTGCAAAGTTAGAAGAAGGTCCTAGACTGCCTGCTCCAAAAAAGTTGTAGTTCATGTTCGACTCGATGGGTTTCTAAGGAGCACCACCGAGCGAGGGGGACAAAAGAGGTATATGACCCCCGCCGTAAGGGATAGAATTATAGGGGGATGAGGTTCCCCCCATGGAACCTTGAAAAGGAGCATTTGAGCTCCCTGCCCCCAGACCCATGGTTTGTAGGGTGGAGTAGGTGAGGACGGAGTTCGTATCAAAGCCAAGCATCTCGTATGAAAATTGAGGGCTTGTCGCACTCCATGTGAACAGAGTAGTGATCGCCGCCATAGACGGAATTAGACCACTACCCGAAGTAGAGGTGGTCGATAACATCGTGGTCTGGACCGGTGAAGGTGGGTTAGGAGGCGGAATTCCCCCAGTGGTGGCAGTCATTGAGGGAGTGTGAGGACTCCCTGACAAAGTAACAGTATTTACTTCCATAGCTTCTTGCAAAAATATTTTATGCTTGTGATGTGTTACCCTTGGAGGGGAAACTTGTATCAAAAGTGGCGCCGACAAGTCAGTGATCATAGGATTAAATATCCCAAGAGCTTCTACTCCAAGGTCATAAATGATTGGTTCCTTCGGATTCGAGTGTTCTCCTCTCGGAGTTGGCTCGGGTATAGTTTCCTGCGGCCCGGTCGACTCAAATGACACTTGTTGGTCAAATCTTCGTCGTAATGGTGGCGGTGGTGGCTCCAATGTAATCGAAGGTAGGACCTGAAGCCTTCGCGAATGAAAGAGCTCCTTATCTTCCACTTTCTGAAAATATCAACGACACAGTAAGTCTTTTACTAATGTTTGAAAACAAGCACACACTAGAAAAGTTCCTATGAGATAAACCAAGCAAACCACTATCTAGTTGGAAGAACAGTTACACCAGCCAACACTAGAGCAACTTACTGGTGTAAGTGCAAATTGAACATGGAAGCACCCTCCATGTATACTCTACAAATAATGTCCTGACATCTTCCCTAGGTACCGTAGTATACCCCCACAGTCACCTATGTAAGTCTCTAGAATAAAGGAAACTAGGTTTCCATCTCACGAATAGTCACTAGGCGGCTACAATTGGCAGTCGGGTGGACCGTAATTAGAAGGGTATCAAGCCCGAAACCTATAGAGGGTATCAAAAGAAAGTGGACCGGAAGACAATTGAGGACCTCAAACGGATTCGAGATTCATGAAGCTTTGTAGGCAAATGCAATCGAAAATATCCCATGACAAGTCCTCTATATGCGTTCCCCACTACACTTGGTCTAACTTTGGAGGGTTTATCTCCACTACCTTTCCGCATGCGACCTCATGTTTAGCCCCTGTGTTAGAGGGGGGTCCCAGATAACTTTCACGTTTACTAGACTTTTTACACTCCCTAGATCTGACTCCAATGTTTGTTTTTAAGCCTTGAAGAGTTTCCTCTCCAACCTAATTCAAGGCTCTAGCCTAGACTAGTTGATTGACCCTAAAAACATAAAGTCTAGATGATTTTAAATTAGCGTTAATTTTAAATGGATTTTTTTAATTCAAGGAAATGGYAGTGAAACTAGTGGTGTGTTTTGAGAGATGAAGAAGGAGAAATAAATGAAATTGAAAGAAAAATTATTTCTATTTGACAAATAAATATTTGCAACTAACTCTTTAACCAACTTTTCATAACTACCTTTTTCTAAGATCTTTTAAAGGAAAACCTAAAATGAAATTTCRCTCGACTACGAGCTACTTAATGTTCTAAGCAGTCAGTAAAGAACTTAAGAAAATAACTCATTTTCCTAACAAGAAAAACAATCAACCCAACTACTTAACCAAACAAAGAAATGAAATATTTTTTAAAATTTTTCTTTTTTATGCTTCAAACAAGAAACTTGAAATAACTTCTTTTTATTTTTCTTTAAAGAAAGTGAAAGGGGAAAAAGTGAAAAACAAGACAAGACTAAAAAATGACCTCTGGCCCACTGTGGATTGCAGGGAGTCACTAAAGACATTGAACAGGATGATCAACAACTTAAAGACTCGCCCAAAACCCTTTCGAAATTAAACACAAGAAATCTTTTAAAAATATAAGCAAACTAACATCAAACATAGTCTACGACTGTAAAAACAGAGACACTGGACTCTATCAAGAAAACATGAGAAGTGGAACTTCAATCAGGGAAGAGGTTGACTGCCTCTTCTTAAAGAAAACAATTCTTGACACAGGCACGCTATTGATGCTTAAGCAACCTGTGTATGTACGCGGACTGTCTATAAAGTAGGGCATGTATGTATGCATGCTATCCCATAGCAAGACATGTACACCTATGTAACTTATCAAAAAAAGAAAACAAACAGGAAGACTGACAGGGCAGGGAGAACTCGTATGGAACCAACAGGTGACTAGAATCCCTTAAATACTCAGCAGACTCACAGAAACTCAAAAAGGTAATCAAACCAATCAAACATCCAAAAAATCCCCTACAACCATAGAGGATTCCCCAGTATCGTTGTCTGTTCTGCTGGTTGGCAAAACCCCCCTATGGACTACACTACGGTTCAGAATGTAGGAAGATCACAACTGTCTAAAAGTATCCTACTTTTCTAAATACCCCGAACATACCCCAGACTTATGCATTAAAGACAAAGTGAGATGGATCAAGTAACTTTACCTTTTACTCTACATCAGGTGTCGATCCTATCGCGCTTAATAGCTCCGTTGACTGCAAGCCTCCTCCTAAGGCTGACCTACATTCACAAACAGATAAATGGGAAACTACAAACATGCATCTCATATATAAATCATGGGTTAGATGTTAGAATAAACACAAATCAAATGCAAGCATTTGACACATCATATTTCGGGACAAGAAAAGTATTTATTTTATTGATATCACAATGTTTACTTACACAAGGTCGGTGACTGCTCCACAAACCTGGTCTAGGTTCCTCTTCACCAAGCTCCAACTTTGCCTCTTCGTATCTTTCTCCTCTCAAACTTATTCTAGGTAAATGGAATAGGCTTATAATGGAGGAAAAAGGGCAAAATGGGAAATTCTGAGGCAAATCTCACAAGGTGGTTGCAATTTCTTCGGGCAAGGAGGGGATGTGAAACGAGCAGAGTTTCATTGTTCTTATGCTTATCTTGGGAATGAGACCCCAAAACCTCCTTTCATATGACAAAAGGATGGTTATTCGGTTGGGTAACGGGCTATAGGCGGTGGATCAGTTGGGAAACTACCCAATAGCTCGTAATCTCAACGAATTCCTTGCAATTTTTGCGAGTATACGCGGGCTATAGTAGTGAAGCTAGCATATGTATGTGGGTTGTAGTGGTGCAGAAAGCATACATACGTAGACAATAATGGTGCAAGGAATGTACATATTAAAAAATAATGTTTTTAAGAAGAGCAACTCAGTGATGTCTTGGAAAAAATAGCAAGTAAGAGGGCCAAATACCAGGTATGCATGTATGGAGCAATTTAGGGTTATAACATCAGCCATTAGATCGAACCTAGCGAAGAGTTAGCGCTAAGTACTTCGATGAAGTCCCACTTCGAAAGAATAGAGGTGGTTTAACACCAAAACTCCCGAATGTCAGAGTCAAGAAGTTAATCTAGTCTGTCAAGAACAGAGGGACATGTGTCCACAGATCAATGGCTATCCAAAATTTCAAGTCGTTCGACGGTATCGAATTACAAACACAAGAGTGCGCAAGTTTCATTGAAGCTCTATAAGCCAGAGTAAATCCTAGGCGTGGACGCTAGGTGCACATGGTGATAGATCGGACATGGTTCAGAGTCTGGAACTCCCGAAGAAAGCCGGAAACTACACACCAGAACTCCCAAATTTCGGAGTTTCGAAGTAATGCGGATCGTCGATCTAAGGACCCTTCGGGATCCCTCTTAACTGTCCGATCATCCAAAGGAGGGACCTTCATACGGTACTTCAGTGAAGTCCCACGTCGAGATAATGGAGATTCTGTAGAGTCGAAACCCCCAAAGCCCGAAGTTACAAAGTAATGAGAACTGTATATCTATAGATCCTTCGAGATATTCCATGGCCATTGGATCTATGTCAAGGTCATCCTGACATTGACCACTCTGAAAGGAAAGGGGAGGTAAACGAGTGGAGCACCCAAAATCTGAATTTGTGAAGTGAAAAGAGTCTTAGATCTATGGGTCTATGTGGATGGACCCTGACCATCAGATATAGGTTATGGTCAGCCTAACGCTAACCAACTATGAGAATCACAAGGAGTTTGCACCGCAAAAATCCCAAAAGGTGAAGTCCCGAAGTAATGGGAGCCATAGATCTACAAATCTACGTGGCTGGATATCGGCCATGAGATCTGAAGGATGCTAGAAGGTTGTCATTCTGGTGTGACATGGCAAGCTGACATCACCCGAGTGGTGTGGACCCACGATCAACGTTCCACGTGTCACCGGGATATGGATGTTTTGTAGACCCCTTATTCCTATTATAGCATGCTACATGTCACCCCTGATGAGGGCACGTGTCACCCCTAGCCCTTACTACGTGTCAACCTCTGGTACATGCCTGCCTGGCCAAAGTGGTTGGTGAAGTGACCGGGACTCCGAGAGTCTGGGCCTTTAGGGCTCCAAAGGATTTAGGGTGTAGTATTGTAGATAGACGGAAAGGCCCAAAGGCTAGAGCCACGTGGCAAGTTTACGAGACTTCAGGAGTTCAGGACTCCGGGAGATCTCGTGCATAAATAGAAAAGGGGCACTCAACGCCAAATATTCCTTAGGCGTGTGACTTAACAAGGAGGAAGATCTATCATCATATTTAACGGTGGATGGATCTCCACCATAGATACAGTAGCACTGGAAGCTCCAAGGATTCGAGGAATTATGGATGATACGTATGAGATGGACCCACATGGAAGCCATGTGGCCCTTGAACAATAAACACCTGAAGGACTTCGGGAGGCCATAACTTACAAATAAGAGGTCATATTAGATCTCGATAATAGTCGTTAGAAATCCATGGGCGAGTCGAAGAAGGAGGAAGACCTCAAAGAGATGATTCAAGATGATTAGAGTAAGAAAAATTTTGATGCCCCATCCCTAGAAAGGGTACTTAGGGGTCGAGTGTGTTACACTCGAGCATAAGGGTTGTGCGACGCTCTTTTATACACACGTTTTGGTATGCACATCATCATTTCCTTTTCAAGTTTCTCTATGTGGAGAGGCCCCTAAGGATCTAAATTTTATTTTCCTTTCGATGTTGACTCCAGATTACTTTAATCATGAGATCTGGTATATCAGAGGTGCACTCAAAGTGACCACTTGTGGAAACGTATTTTTCAATACAACAGGTTGTTGTTTCTCTTGTTGAAACTTTATTAGGTGTTGGGATTGTTCCATATTTTGGCATTGTTGAGTAAGGTGATCATCTCCACAAATATTGCATAGGAATTTCACCTTCCTCTTTTCATTCTTTTCCCCCTCGTCATTCATGTTATCCTTTTTATCATTTCCCCCACTACACTTATTTCCCTTGCCTTTCTTTTTCTCTCCGGGCTGTTGAGGACCCTTTTGAGTCTTCAATTGCATAGTGTGTACATCTGACGACTGGGTGGTGGGGGTGGTCAATCCAGGGGTCGAAATAGCCGCAATTTTCCTAATAGACAATTGTTGCATCTAGTTAGAGACCATATATGTGAATTTTCTTTACGAGGAACCGAAAATACCATCAACATGTGGTCCTAATTTTGGTTTTGACAAGTTGAGAGTCGACCATGGTGCATTGGTGATGACCTCATAGAGAATACATGATTTAGGAGTAAATTAACTCCAATTGTTGCACTCTAAAGATTGTTTTATCTTTTGTGAACACCCATGGATTTGCAACATCCTTAGATATATAAGGAAGTAATGACCTCAAGAACCATTCTAAGAGAAATACTGGCAGAACTATGGCTTTGATCAAGCTCTTTCATCTCCTCCATTCCCGAATATGATTGAAAAATGTGTGTATCTTTATCTTGTTCAAATTTAGCTAAAATTTCTATACCAACATCATATTGGATAGGGAGTTGAAAGTGATTGAGGAAAACCATGGTCATATTACAAAATATTTCATACTTGGACCTCTCTAGTTATATATACCAATTAGAGGAACCCCCAGTCAGGGTGCGTTGGAATAATCATAACTGAATCAAGTCATCGTTCAATGAATTATAAGAGCACCAAAAGTGAAATGTCATTACATGATCCTATGGGTCTTCACCACTCTTTCTTTCAAAATTTGGTATATCCGAAGGTAATTTGATGGGGACCATGGGCTAACTTGGGTCATGATGAATTGGGTCATTCTTCAACTTAGACAAATCTGGAAAATGCAAATTTTTCAGAAAGGGTGGCCTAGGTTGCGACATCAATTGATTGGCAGCTTGAAAAGAAGGTCCTGGGTTAAAACTAGCACCAGAATCCTAGGAAGAGTTTGTGAATGAGCCAGAGCCTTGCTTGAAACCTTGGTTCTTGTTAAATGGAATAAAATTCCCACCCATATGATTCCCAAACAAAAAAGCAAGGTTTCCCCCTGCAGACCCTCTCTGCGAGTGAATACCTCCCTGCATGGGGTTCCACTGACCGAGAAAGGGGTTTTTCCCTGATGGCATCCCTTTCAAAGGGAAATAACCTTGCATGGGATTCCACTGAGCTTAAAGTGGTTTCCCCCCTGCAGACACTGCATACGTAGAGAAATAATTAATAGTGAACCCACCATACAATTTGAATTGGGTCAAGGTGGATGGCATGCTAATGGATTGGAATCCACCACCCATAGAAGAACCCCATCCCCAAAAAGGGTTAGGGTCGAGAGACAAGAATGCCCCACTCTCAATGAAAGGGAATGAAAAATGGATATGACCTCCACCCCAAGGAACATCTTGGTAGGGAATCGATGGATTCTCTAAACTAACATTATAAACTTGGGATGTCGACTGAGACCCAATCAATGCATTTAACATGCACATCGATGGCATGCTGAACGAGAAAGTGTTGGTTATTGAAGGTAATGACATGGAAACACCAGAAGGTTGGGTGGAACTAACAATTAGCAAAGCAGAGCTATTGATAGGTGTGACAATAGTGGATTGAATCACACTAGTTGTTTGGTTTGACATATTAGGGGGAAATATCCCACTAGAGATGATTTTCGTAGTGGGAGTTATGACAACTCCTGACCCATACACTTCTGGAGTGTCTTCCATTACGGCCCAGTGAAGAGGGCTATTTTCAGCAAATTCTGACCTGTGAGGTAGAACTTGCATGAAAACTTGAGTGTAAGGCCCAGTTAACGGAGGGTTGAAATGTGAGGCGAATTCTTCGGACCCAA
Organism: Picea mariana; assembly: GCA_032191745.1. Taxonomy (NCBI): domain Eukaryota; kingdom Viridiplantae; phylum Streptophyta; class Pinopsida; order Pinales; family Pinaceae; genus Picea; species Picea mariana. The sequence goes on along the minus strand of JASDQU010316476.1, from coordinate 785 downwards.
GATCAGTTACAGTTACAACCTTTGGCTAAGAAACATTTATTTATGTGAGTTTCGTAATCAAAGTATCAATCAAGTTCATACAAAAGTTTCAAATTTATCAAGTCGATGCCTCAAAGGAGGTGGAGGAGGATTCACTTCAACTTCTTCAAGGGGAAGACCTTGAATTATCCTCCATCAGTGAGGTGGTTGGTTAGTCACTTTGATTTGTCAACTCTAGGTGACCACCTAAGCACCTTCCTAAGAAATTCTACGATTGCTAAGAACACCACTAGAAAATCCCTAAATGGAAACAACAAAGAAAAACAACCTTTCCAATATCTCAACTCGGGTGGATTAGGTCCTGAGATCGCAATAGTCACAAATTAAGGTAAGTACCTTCTAGATGAAGGCATGGGTTGATTAAGTCCCATGGACTGACGAATGAAGGAATGAGTAGTTATCTCAACCTCCATTGACCATCCTTATCTGGTGAAAGTACCCACACTTCACGGGGCACCCTCCTGCAGTATTTAAAAGTGTGATATGAAATCTTCCCTAGGTACCACGGGAAACCCCCTGTAGTCACCTCTGAGACCCCTATGACAATAAACTAAGGTCACCAACTCTTAGTCAAAATCCAGGGGGTACAGTCAACACTTAGGATCAAACATATGGGAAGGGTAACTAAGCTCGAAACTCGTCCATAGGATTGTTTACAAAAGGGCCATTATCACTTCAGAAAATATCCAACTAGGTCAAAAGCTTCTAAAGGACTGACATTGAGAGGGCTAGTATCACTTCAGGAA
>JASDQU010316469.1:0-13331 GCA_032191745.1 Picea mariana | reverse complement strand
GAGCTAGGGAGATGGAGAGGCTCTGTTCCTAGCTGGCTGGGTGGTTAGATGGTTTTGGGCAGTGCATCAAGTAGAGCATCATGTAGAGTTGTAGAACAATGATAGCATCAGTTAGAGGTATGTATTTTCATTTTTCTGCTGTGTTATATAATTTATTATGATCTTCTCATAAAATTTAATTAAGATGAATGGTTATATGCTGGTTATGAAATTGTGAAGATGTTAGGATAGCATTTCTCTAATTTAATTTATGTTTTATATCTAAATTTATGTTTTATAAGGCTCTGTAGGAAGAGACCTTACAATCATGCTTGATGTTGTTGAAGCACGTGTGTGCATGTGTTGTGCATGATGAGAAATACGTGCCTAAATGGTTTATCATATGAATGTGATCCAATGCCAGGATGGATGGATAAGTTAAAATGGTTTGAGATAGGCATTGGGGCCTAGGTCCTTTTAAGGGTGTTGAGGCCCAGTCTATGTAGAGTGGTGGATTGAGCCATTGTACATCGTCCATAATGAAACACGATATCCTGGGAATAGACGTAGAGGTTCATTTCCCTTGGATGGATGTGACATACCTAGATGCCTCCGTTGGCCATTGGGGTGCTCCATATAAAAATATATTCTTTAATAATCCATTGTTAGGATAAATTATACCTCTAACAACAATATAATTTCGAATTCATATGCACATACAAATAAAAATGAAAATAACATGCATATTTAAAATTCATACATTAACATGTTGAAAATAACAAAACATTCCATAGATAGGTAAGCATGGAAAAATATCTGTAAATGAAGGAAAGTCCACTAAACTGGTTGTGAGGAGCGATTCATTGCCCAACAATAGGAGTCAACTATGGATTTCACCCCCAAGCTAGACCATAATACCACCAAGGTGAAGGAATATCTTATAGGGATTTAATATCACTCATTCCAACCCATTCCTCTCATTATATAGATAATATTATCACTATTGAGCACTCCAAGTCCTCATCCTACCATCAATCCACCATGGCACTATTTTCCTTCTAGAGATATTCCCTTCTTTTGCTCCATAGTCCGTTAGGGATATTGTTCAATTCTAGTGCAGGAAAAAGAGTCCAAGACTGCATATTTCCTATTTTGAATGACCCAGAGGAGAAACATTAGGCCAAAGTAGTTAATGGGAAGCAATAAAAGGTTGCAAGTTTAATGATGGTTTCTTTTTCTATTGTGTGCATTCCAACCATTTTTTTTCCTCAAAACCATCCCATTTCCTTTTCAAATTATTACAAAAATTCCCCAACCTCCATAGGATCTTATTAACCATGATTTCATGGGGTTATCTAACCATTTGGAAGCAAAAACAACCATGGTTTCCTAATGCATGTTCCTTCCAGAGTGAGGAGAGGGAGAGTTCTTCTAATTCAATTGGAGAAAGGTAGTAATGATCTATGAATGAGGGTGAATAATGGTATTCCCCAAAGAATCAACACAATATATATTTTCCTTGCATTGGTAGTTCATCCATCCCAAGATGTATGGGGAAAATTTCAAACGAGAACAAAAGTCAAAGATATATGAGAAATATTAGTAGGGAACCATGGGCAAGGAAGGTTATACTTCCAAGGATAAGTGTGAAGTCATATCTACACTACGAATATTTACAAGGAATTTACATTATTTACGCATGGGGTCCTTCAATTCAAACCACATGGCTTGACTCTTGTCACATATAAAAATTTCATTTGAATAGTAAATGATTTATTAAATGATAATCTAGGGGTTAAAACTAGGGTATTACATTCCCCTCACTCTTGGATTAAATCATCCTTGGTGAAACTTTCTTTCGAATGATGAGACTATGTTCTCATTCTTTATCTACATCTATAATGCTATCCTCTCCATTGCAAACTTGTCTCTGCTGGTTGTGTTGAACATCATTGTTCAACAATTATTTTCATGGCCTTGAGGTACTTCCAAGGAATTAACATTTCAATGTATACCTATATCAAGAAATACACATGTCATAACCATTTTTATACAACAAATTTTCCATCCAAAGGGATTTCAAATTTGTAATTGAAGCATATATATTCACAATGCAAGATACACTATGCAACTTGAAAGATACAATATTTCTGATTATTTGACCATTTGGACACCTCTGTCTTCCACCAAACGTAACACAACAAAATACCTTTCCTTTATTTTCTCAATAGTACCTCAAGAACCCTTCCCCTTCAATGCTCTTCATTGTAGGCATGAAGGTTACCGCCCAAGATATTGATACACATGGGAAGACCATTGGGTATTTGTGTAGCGATATAAAATTTCCCAATTCCAACAACAACATGGTCTAAGACATGGTTGTCTCATATGGAATTAATTTTCACATTCCCAGTGGCATAAGAATTAGCTTATCTTGGTTACGATCTCATAACTAATTCAACACCAACATTCTATTACATTAATGCATCAAAGGGTTTCAACAATTTTTCTTGTGCAAGGATTCTTTCCTTTACTATACCTATAGTTGGGTATCAATCACATGTATGCATCTGAATATCATCAATTATTCTCATGGTAATAGGAATTATTGAAATATTTCTAGGCCTACATTCCTTTTGTTATCCATGATATTGGCATGGTACATCATCCTTGTATAGATGCAATTGACATCTTTAATGCTATCCATTTAGGTGTTTCCCTATGGGAGCTTAGATCATGCCTTCACCACCCTTTTGACAAGTATCTTCTTGTCCCTATTCATTTCTAATTAGACTACCAATAGTAGCCATAATTAGTAATCATGGCACACTTAGTTCATATGTAACAACATATATGCTTATGCATGTCTATATGAACATCACTACATTTATCCCTCAATATGCACATGTATTCCATTATATTTGATCTCTTGCATCTATTTGCACTCATATACATTAATTGTTTTTGAATAATCACAATTATGAAACTAAATAAATAAAAATACATAGTAAGAGAGGAATTCATGAAACTCCCTTTCAATCTTCTATGCCTGGAAATGGTTTCTTCATTTCAAAATTGATCCATTTCATGCAAATATTTATGCTCATAATTTCAATGCTGTAGTGTTCCTTAACTCTTGAACAATGAAAACAAACTAGGTATACCGAGAATACGATAGCAACTTAACGAGGAACAAGAGACAATAAGATAGAAACTGTAAAGAGACCCTTGAATATTGATAATTCAAAGAAGAATACAATGTTTTCTTGCCTCTTAAGGTGGGTCACCTTCCACTGAGTAGAGCTCTAAATACACAACAAACTCTCCTATCTCGTTAAATAAATTTTACATAGAAAAAACACTAACTACTTTTTTCCCTATCATAAGTGGGTGCCAACTACCTAGTGGGCCTTATAAAGTGGACCCTCTTTACATTGAATAACTAAATATTATTACTCTCTAGCCTTATTCAAAGAGGATGAACACATACAAGAACTAAATCCTATGTCACCCAAAGTAGGGAGGTTAGGGTAGGACCCTAACATGCTCCCCCCTCAAAAGTAGCATTGTCATCAAGGATGAAGATGAGGAAATTGCTACAAAATTGAGGTTGGTTCCTATGTTTCATCTTCAGGTGGCATGTCTTTCTACTAGAACAATACTTCACATATTGTGTGCTGACATAATTGATGCTTTTTTGTATCTGAAACTGTTTTTGGATAAAGACAAATCGAGCCTTCTTCACCAAGTTCTGGTAGGCTTGTTTTCACCTTACACTTTGATGCCACTACCTTTTTTAAACAGGACACATGAAAGATTAGATGAATCTTAGAGTGAACTGGAAAAACTAGTTTGTAAAACACTTATCCAATGTGATAAATGATCTCGTATGGTCCATAGAACTCATGTGATAATTTTTGAGGTGTTTTGTATTTCAATGATGTTTTTGTATAGGGTTGAAGTCAGAGAAACATCACATCCGCTGCTACATAGGATTGCTCTGAGTGTTGATGGTATGCTTGTTGCTTCATTCAATTTTTGGATATAATTAGGTTTTACTTTAGTATGTAGAGAATGGATTCCCTAGTATGGAGTGTACGATCCACTAATTGAACCTTTGAATTTCTTTGTAATTATGAAGTGACTAACAAGGTATTTTGGCCACAAACCGCTTAAAATGGGGTCATTTTGGTAGCTCCATTATAAGAGGTATTATACCACCATTCTGCAAGGAGAATCCATTGTGCCCATTAGTGCGACTTTTTAGAGGTGAATCATATTAAATAGGTTTCGAGTCACTTGCTAACTATTTTAGTTTGACCATTTGCTTGGGGATGATATGATGTGCTCATCTTTAGTTGGGTACCCTATAGTTTAAATATTTCCCCAAAATTTGCTAGTAAAAGTAGGGTCTCGATCTGATACAATGGAAGTGGGCATGCCATGTAGCTTAAAAATTTGATCAAGAAATGCTTGGGCAATTGAGGATGGGTGAAATGGATGGGCAGGGAACAAAAGTGAGCATAATTGTATAAATGGTCAACTATCACCATGATCACAAATTTGTTGTTTTCCCTTGGCAATCCCACAATAAAATCCATACCGATGTCTTCCTATATGTGTGTGGGGATTGGAAGTGGTTGAAGCACCCCTAGTGTCTTTATTGTCTCCCCTTTATTTCTTTGGCATGTGTCACATGTGGCCACAAAATACTGAATGTCGGTTTTCATCCCCTCCCAAAAGAATGAGTGCTTAGTTTTTGCATATGTTTTATGAAATCCATAGTGATAAACTATAGATGATGAATGAAATTCCTCTAAGATTTTTTTTTTAAAGATGAATTATTTACTAGAAAAATGCATCCTTTATATCGTAATGTATTGAGATACCATGTATACCCTTGAGGAGGGTTGGAATCATCCCAGCTTCTTTGGATGATTTGACAGGTAGTTTCATTTACAAACCATTCATGATGAGTGTTATCACTGAAAAATCATCCGCAATATTGCACACAAATGGTTAAGAAAACAAATCAATGCCATCAACAGTTAGTCCACTTACAACACTGAAATGCATTCAAAAGGAAAAAAACTATACAATTGGGTCAAAAATTGACATGCGCAAATTTACCAAAGGAAGCACGCGCACAGTGTGTGCGGGTCAACAAAGCCCTTAGCGTGCACAATGCACCAAGTGCGTGACTGTGTACGAGAAAATACGTGCACTTCTATGAACAACACATTTATGGATCTTGTTGGCCCCTCAACCACTTATGGACCATCTCCCAACATGATTTGATCCTCATATCTAAGCGAAATCCGAATGGGAGGCTGGTCAAGGACTATAGGGTGCCCTAAAAGGCCCCTTTGTTCACACCAAGAACCAATTACATTTTTCCTTGAAGAAATGCTATAAATAAGATCCATGGGTGCACTAAGAAACCAAGATCTTCATAATATTGTTATGCTGCAAGAATTCTCGATTGAGAATCCTCTTTTCTCTTTGGAGACTTCAAGCATCATTGCAATAGGCCATTCCACTCACCTCTTGAGGGAATAGGCATTGTTGTTCTTCACCATTTTCCATTTTCTTCCATTGTATGAAGAACTCTCCATTAGGGAACTCAAGATCCCTCCCAAGGAGGGAGAGGGGACTCATAAGTCCTCATTTTTCTCTATGTTGTTTTTCCTACTAATCTATTGATCCATTAGTAGCATTATGTTGGTCATTGATTGATTTTTATGGTTCTAAGTTTCACATGATTTATAACTTTTATTTCTTAGTTGTTTTAGTTTTATTTATTTGTTTATACATGTGTTTGTCTTGTTTACCCACTCACAAACTTCTGTCTTGTCTAGCAGGCTCATCTAGACATGCAAGTGTTGTTATTTTGCTCACCCAAGTGACAAAACCAACACAACAGGTTGGCGACCATACTAGGGATCGGTATCAAATTCTACCCTATTTGAGCTTAGAGAACACTTCTTTTTGATCAATTTGTCTTGTAGGTACCAAAATCGACCTAGCCCAACCAACCAAAGGTAAAATTAAGAGCTGGGGAAGGAGTATTTCACTTAGAAATTTCTCCCTCGATGCGTGATAGGAAGTGCATGAATTTTCCTTCCCACTGACGTGCACCCTGCACACTGTGCACACCACAAACTTCTTTTAACTATGCATTGTGTGCATTGTGCACCCACTGTGCACCTGTTAGAGTTGTAACCCGCACATATCTCTAGTTTTTCAAAATTGTAAGGGTTTTTATGATGATTTGAAGGCCCCCAGCCTTCAGATTTTTTCTTTCATGCACTTTGTAAGGAAAATGCACTCCACTTAGAATCCTTTCCCATATGAAAGGTTAGATAACATAGGCACTTAGGGGGTAAAAAGAACCAATATTCTCCTCTTTTTCTTTGGYTGCCACATGGATGKCTTKTTTGGCTTGTAAAATTTTAAGTTGAKATTATTGCTATCATATATAAATCACTTACATTGGGACTAGAAGTTAACTTTGACCCTTGAGTATACTCTTCTCTCRCACCCTAGTGTGATATTGATTATCAAAAAGGTGGTTAAAGGGACATTTCATCTSYCTTAACAAAAATMTTTAGGAGAGGACCAAACCCCCCTAGGGTTYCTCTTAGTTTTTTGAAATCATCTAAAAGTTTTGTAAGGGCCCATACATGCCCACATGTTCTCAACTTAGGATAGTTTCTCAAAATTTCTTTCTTAGTTTACATCACAATCTAGGGAAGTTTAAAGATCAAAGTAACAGGCCCATACATGCCCACATGCTTGCAATATAGGATTGTTTCAAATCTTTCTTAGTGTAAACAACATTTAGGGAGTTTAAAGGATTTGTAAAGGACCCATATGTCCACATTGCTAGTTCTTTAGGGATTTAAAATTCTGCAAGGTTGTACTAATGACATATAGTAAGCTAGGTAAAAAATATTTGTAAGGACCACATGAAGTCCACATGTTGCAATCTCACACCTAACTTATTAAAAAATTGGCACACTTTCTCACTTGCTTGCACATAAAGTCACTCCTCACACACATAATTTCTATTTTGAATAGTGGAGGTTGAAGTAGGTTTTCTCCAAAGGAATTTCGAAATGTCCCATTACTTCTTTGGAAATTATCCACACTGATTATATTCAAATGAGATTGGTTCACACTCCCAATCTCTTAGCCCACCACATATAATTTTTTTCTAAATACTCACTAAGTTTTCCTCCACATGAGGTGCCAAAATATTTTTTTTATTCTAGGTAGGATCTCGAGGGTAGGCATCCAAATACCCCCCCGTTATCTAGTTCTCACATTTTCAAACATAGAAGCTGAGAAATAGGCAACTTTAAAATCCTCCAAGTCAAGTGTTCCTACACCATAAGGCAGTGAGATATCTGTGAAGGGTTGAAGGCCGAGGTCTGGTTGTTCTGCGCATCCCTCCTTGAGTCACCTAACTCTTGGAAGGGCATCCAAACCGTGACCCATTTCTGAGGTCAAAAATCTAAATGCCTCACTTTGACCGAGGTACATGGTGACCAAAATTTAGGAAATCTACCCAGGTGGCAATTGTGGGTTGCAATCACACCTTGATGATATTTTGTGTGGCTATTGGGAAATATCGCCAACTTTTTCGGGATATGCACCATCTACCCCTCATTATAATTGATTATTTCAACCTTCACTAGTGTTGGTTACTATTACTCTATTCTGTCTGAGTTTGTTGACCCAGGGTTCATGTCTGTTCAGGTTTCCAACAAAGCCTCTAAAACTATCGGCCCTCCTGGTAAACCAGAAGGCAACATAGCACATAGAATGCGCTGCATAGTCTCACTTGAGATAGCTTTAATGGGTGGTGTTGATGGGTCCTAAATACATTTAATTCAACAATAGGAACCAAACCCACCACCGAGGACCAATTAGACTCTGCAACATTTAATAATGGAATGGTTCTCCAGATCTTGCGATCCAACCAATTTTATTGATGGGATTTACATTTTCTTGTAAAAGCGTCTCCTTCAGTGTGGACTTTATCTTTTTGTATTTTCTCTTGGGTGGGACCGATATGAGATGTAAGCCAGCATAAACCAACTTGGTAACAATAGGATTAAGTTTAACTATTGGAGAAGAGGTCAAGCTTGGGATAACCCGCCACTCAAGCATGCAGACGACAATTCTATACCACAGGCCTAGTACTAATATGTTAAGCATGTGAGCATCCAATCACTATCTAAGATACTAATTATCAGAAAGAAAAAACATATCTGATAAGATAATAGCAAGCAAAATAATTCACATACTCTAATCATTCATCACATAATAACACAACGATTCATCTTCATCATTAAAGAAAATAACTGTAAAAAATTGCATCAGATAACTTAACAATAGATTTAATACCTCTTACTCAGTACAACATCCATTCATGAAATGAGATAGGAAATAGTTCTTCTCCACATCCAAGCACACATGCATTTGATGAAAATATAATCTTGTCTTCGGTCCAGAAGGACTTCTCTATTAAAGGTAGCTCCAAAATAATTCGTAACAAACCATAAATTAGAGTTTATTGCAACAACCATCGACCCTTGACTAATCGGTCGATGCTCTTATTTATAACATGAAATTAAACTGAAAATAACAACTAAGTGTAGATAAGTGAACAAAATTCACCACGTGGCGTTCTCTCCTAACAATTTTCTAACAGTCAACTCAAGACATCCATTTAAAAGGGTGACTTTTCTCATACTCTGACCAACTAATGAACAATTCCTCATAGGTTTGGGTGTATGGAAATCGATGTTGTTCCATCAGGGTCACTTAGATTTCTTTGACCTCCACCGCATGTGCCCGATACTTCACCAGACTGGTACTTAATTGCTGTAGCACAACTTGAGCTCTGATCGGGTGTTCCATAAATTGTTTCACTTGTCCTGGTGTTGTGTCAGTCACTTTCGCTAGTCTTTCAGCCCACAAAGAATCTTTCTTGGTGTGCGATTTGACTATGTCGTGCAAGTCGACAAAGTCATCAGGCATGACAAACTCGGGCACTCTGATATCCTTCATTTCTTTGTTGATTTTACCCCAATGTTTCTCTCATTTGGCCCACTGCTCTTGAATTTATCGGTGTGGTTCCCGAGACATTTTAGCCCAATATTAGGATGATTTATTTATGCGATCCAGACTGATTTCGTTCAACACCCGAATGTCATGTTCTTATTTATCTTCACCCTGCTGGACTACACCAATGTAGTCGAGTCTTTCCATAGCTTGCTGCACCTTTTTCGTACCACCACTCCATATCCTTGCACATCGCGAGTGCCATGGGAGTATCTTCCTCGAGATTGACTATCTTCACAGTGAAAAGGTGCCTCTCATTTGTGAACCTACCATAGGCCTCTTTGAACTTGTTCCTCAAGTACACCGTGACCTGTGTGGTGTCCTGATAATACTTAGTCAGATGGCACAAATTTTCCTGTTCTTTCAGAGTGTTGACCAACTCCTTTTTATCCTTTTTATCTCTATCTAGGGTGGCATCCGAGATCTCTCTCCCTACGACGATAAGTTTGGATGTTCTGGCATTTTCTGTGTTTATCAAATATTCCTCTGTAGTGGTGAGGATGGAGCGTTTCAATGTAATCCTCCTTTTCTTGGTGCTCCGTTGGAAAACAAACTTCCTCTTTCTATCATATATGATCACATATATATCGGCTACCTCATCCACAGGTTCGGGAATCTGTTGATCACCCCATGTGAGTGTGTTTCCCAGACTTCCGGTGGTGTATATTTGTTCAATATCGGGTTCTTGAACTTCCTCGTTGTGCTCTGAAGGCTTGACCTCTATCTTTCGCTTGTCGGGGATATGAGTATCGATATAAATGGAGGCATTGGGAATAAAATTGATACTTACTTGTTCATCGATTGTTGAAATGCCGACTTCCTTTTGCGGGGCTCCTTCCTTTGGCTCGCCCGATCCTGACTTGTCCTTCGGATTGTCTACTCGGGTATCCAACGCATCGGGCCTCTTTGTGTCGAGGCCACTCTCAACTTATTTTTATTTCTATGGGACCTTCTGGGTTTGGACCCTGGGAATAGGAGACAAAGTTTTCTCAGGTCCCTTTTCTTCTTGGACATGCATAGGGGTCCCGAGAGATACTTCTGGTCTTTCATCATCGTCATATATATTTATAAACTCACTCAAGGGGTTTGATGCACTTGCTTACACTAATACCCAGACTATTTCTGGATGAGTCGCCACACCTGCTGGCGATCCATCCAATGCCATTGTGAATTCAAGATCATTTAACCCAACAATTTAATCAACATCTATAAATTTGGGGCTGCTTGTACTCACCTGGCTTCTCGCTGGGTTATCGATAGGTGATTCTATCATTTCTGATAGGTCTGGGTCATCTTGTAGCTGATCAATCACCTGCCGTGCTCATTCTAACATGAGAAATCCCCTTTCCCTCACGTACTGTGCCAAATGGATATCTCTGCCTTCCATTGGGGCTATCAAGGGAGCTTCAACTGCTTCAGATGCTATCCTTTCTTCTCTGGCCCTGAGGGCCTCTTGAGCCAATTGTTCTAGGGCTATCTCTTGCTCCTCCTAACTCATGGCCTTGAATCTAGTTTCCTTAGGGTCAACCATCCTCACCATCACCTCATCCCAATCTTGAGAATTTTCAGTGAAGATATCATCTTCAAACCTGTCATGGACGTATGGACAACATGACGATACTTGTTATGCATGCTTCAGGACCATACCCTTTGGATCGTTCTTGCGAAAAAGACCAGTCTGGAATTAAAACTCAAACTGGTTTAACCCTTCTTGCTTGGCTTGAGCGGTGTCTTATACCATGTAGAAACCTATATGAAATCCATAAGGTATGAATGCCCGCTTCTTATCTTTTACCAGAGTATCATTGTAACCTTGCAGGATGGTCTGATAACAGATTTCCCCTACTACTAGTCGATCAGGGACATACACAGGTAACAGGTGTGGTGCTCCAGTGGCTCCGAAAACCCTAATGTAGGTATTGCACTCATCTAGGTACCAGTGGCCAACTTTTGGTATAATATTTTTGGCCACATCCGACAGTCTTGGGCACTCTTTCTTGAACAACAGAAAATGAATACGTGCGATAAGTTGATCGCAGATGAGAGAGTAGGATTTCTTGTACCTGTTCTCCCACAAGATGCTGAAATATACATGGACCAGGAGTTCTGAGGTGTGCCAGCTAAATTTCATTCTGGGAAAGTCATTTCTGGCATAGATGACGTCCAATAGATAAGATTCCATGTGGAAAGATCGAGTCTCTCCTTCTTTCGACATCTGAGCCTGTTGTATGCAAGTTATCAACTGTTTGGAGATGATGGCACCCCAGTTAAAACCTATTCCAGAAATGGCTATAGTATAATCTAGAGGCATCCAAGCCTCTAAAAACCTAGAGCAATATTTATCCCCATGTAGTCGGCAGAGGAGGGCCATTAGATAGATATACGACTCCCTTAGGTTGGCTTTCAGGTACCAACTGGAGGTCTGATTGGTGTAAATTTTTTCCTCTCTCCACCATGAAGCCATCACCTTGCTGGTGTCGTGTTTCTAATAGAATCTCACAACAAAATTGGTGTTCAATTGCTCCTCCGACTCTTTGAGATTGTAGTAATTCTGCACCTCCATTGGAAGGAAAACCCTGACACACTCGCCATTGTCGTCATTAATCATACATCTTTGAGTTTTCGTGTTTTCAATAAGCCACTTTAGGAGTTCAATGTAGGGGAAAACTGGAGTTCTGCTCACTGCCATGTGTAGGTATGCTCTTCGGATATTAGGAAAAACTTCATTGTCGAGCTTTCTCATATCGAGGTTGCTGTGCAGGGTATATTCAGGGAATTCCTCTTGCTTTATTTTCTTGAAAAATTATTCCCAGTGCGGGAATACTGCCTTGGTCTCGATGCTTGTCTTTGTGTCTCCAAATGTTAGAGGCTTAGTGAAAATCTTCTTAGTGGATGTCCTGATGACTGGTTCTGGCTTTGAAGTAAATTCTAACTATTTTGCGACCGCTGGGGAAGAACTTTCTCCCACATCTGGTTCCTTTATCTTCAGCGCTCTTGGATATTTCCTGGTGGTTGGTTTTCTTGGAGGCATTGCTCCTACAAATGAAACAATCCTTTAGGGCCAACATATAGAGCAATATTGGATCATAATATATATGTGAGGTGAAAACATAACAAAAACTAGACTAGTACATACCTGCAATGCTTGCCAAACTTTGTTGTTTTAATACTCACGGGATCTTGGAGGCTTCTTCCAAATTGCTTGTCTCGCTCCTCTGTCTAACCTGAACTTCTTTGCATGCAGAATAATCTTGTTTATAATGGCTCCAAAGAATTTGATGGGAAATATCTTACCATTCGTATCAACCAATTAATCCAGGTGATGAGTGAAATTCAAACAAATATACCACTGAATCTCTACAATTTAATTCATTGTGGGTTGACGACGGAGGCGTGGAGGGTGGTGTGTGGTATTGATAGGTTCAAAAAGTCCTTTTGATTCATGCATGAATTAGCAACTAATGCGGGATTTGGAATTAATTAGTCCATTTAAATACATCGTATCTAGCGTCAAAACATCCCATCGCGTTGCTTTCCGAGTGGGTAGGTCAGGGATCGACGATGCGTGGTGAATGTTTCATTGGCATCCTCCTATTTAGAACTTATGACACTGATTGATTTCATCGTACGGTGCTAACATGGAAAAAATGACTCGGGGTGCGACTCGGGCCTCAGGAACTGCTAACGACTCAAGGGAAAACTCGATCGTATGTTTAACCGCTCTGGAAATGACACATGATAGGTGGGAGCAGGTGGTTTGATCATGTATATCGATCAGAGTTGGGGTCTTCAACAAGATGCATGTGTGAAAATAAACCTGGGACTGTCGGTGTCGAAAAGTATCGGGGTCAGCGGTCGGGGCGAATAAATTTGTGACGCCCCTTTTACAGACCTACCTTCTCAAAACTCGCCGATGATGAGAGTTTCAGGGATCGACTATCGACGATTCTTTTCTTCCTTCATTAGCGCTTACTCCTTTAGCCTTTTTCTGAAGCTGAATGGATCGATAATCGATGATACTCTTGGTGATTCTTGTCACGAAATAAAACTCCCATTTTCCGACGCTGACGAAGATCGACGTTCGGCGACCTCGATTCTCTCAAGTGGTTTTCTTTCATAATTAATCTTTTCCGATGCTGAATTTCTTAAGCACGTCGGGAAAATTTTTGACTGTCGATTCTTTTATTAAATGTTAGTCTTTTGAGTTATAGGTTTTCACA
>JASDQU010316468.1:0-13379 GCA_032191745.1 Picea mariana | reverse complement strand
AATAGATATGGAGACATCCTGATGCTATCCTTCGGGGTCGTTCTTCTTTCCCATAACACATTCGTCAACTTCAGATGCCAATTCTTTTGGTTCTTGTCAGTGGTTTTCTTCAGTATCTGCACAAGTGTTTTGTTTGTGGATTCAACAAGGCAATTACCTTGTGGATAGTAATTCGATGATTCACCCATGATGATTCCATATTCTCCACAAAACTCTGTAAACTTTGACCCGATGAAAATCAAACCATTGTCTGTGATAAGTTTATCAGGAACACCAAATCTAGATAGAATATTGTCTTTGAGAAATTTAATCATCTCTTCAAAATCAACCTTCTTTAATGCCATCGCCTACGACCATTTCGTGAAATAATCTGTAGCCGTGAGGATGTACATATGCCCTTTGCTAAACTTCAGATTAATTGGCCCAACAACATCGAGTCCCCATTGGGAGAATGGTTACTCCATAATTATGGGTTGTAAGGGAATTGTAGATCTCTTCATCTTTCATGAAAATTGCTAGTAGGACACAATACATTTTCTTATCATGGCATACGAGTCTCTGAAAATTGATGGCTAGTATAATCTAGTCCTTATTATCTTGTGGGCGATGGCAGTAGGGGAAAAGTGTCCACCACATATTCCTTCATGGAATTCTCTCATCAATTCATGGGACTTGATTTTCATCAACGAATCTCAGTAGTATGTCTTCATAATTTCTCCTGAACAGTATGTCAACAATCAACACATATTGGTTTGCCTTCATGTTTAATGTTCTTCGCTCCTTGGAGTTCATGGTAACAGGAAACTGCCCTGACATTAAGTAAAATATAATATCTTTGTACTATTATGAATCAACTAATGGTTCTATGATTAAGGTTGAAATCATCCCATCGACCGAATCCCCATTCATGATGAGCTTGCATAAAACTCGTCCTTTAATTTCTTTTAAAGGTTTAATCTCGATATCATATTGTTTTATTTTTGCTAACCAATTAGCCCATTTTCCTTCTCTCAATTGTTGATTTAGAAGCATCTTCACTGGTGATGAAGGAACATAAGCAATAATATGGGAGTTTAATATATACGTCCGAAAGTGCGCTACTTCTTTTACAAGAGACAAGGCTTGCTTCTCCAATTTTGAATATCTCAACTCATAGTCGTGTAGGGTTTTTCTCATAAAACTTATTGGGAGTTCTTCTCCTTCGCTATTTTTCTGAGTGAGCATAGATGTGCAACTGTCTCTATAGAAAATGAATAGATGATGAAATCTCTTTGAAAGTCCAGACTAATGAGGACATGAGTCGTGGTGATTTCTCCTTTGATATTATTGAACGCCTCCTGAGTGTCTGTTGTCCATTTGAATATCTACTCCTTTTTCAACAACAAATTGATCGGCTTTACGATGCTTGCATAGTCAGGAACAAATCTTCGCAAAAAATTAATTTTGTCGAAGAATGATTGGACTCCCTTTTTGGATGTTGAGGGGTTGAGCTCGTTTATTTCTTTAACTCTTTTCGGATCTATGTAAATCCCTTCCTCACATACAATATGGCCCAACAGTTTTCCTTGAGTCACTGCGAATAGACACTTCTTTGGATTTAGAGATACACCATATAGTCTACATCTTAAAATTTTTTTTCATAAATGATGGATGTGCTCATCCCTTTTCTTTGAATGCACCATCAGTTCATCTTGATATTTTTCCATAAATTTTCCTATCAACCCGTTGAATGCATGATCCATGGCCCTCTGGAATGTGGCTCTAGCGTTCTTCAAACCAAAGGGAATTCTAGCATATGCATATGTCTCCCACGGTGTGATAAATGTTGTCTTTTCCCTATCTTCCTCGACTACTAAGACATGGTTATATCCAGAAAAACCATCCAACATGGACATGCAGGTCGATCCAGTAACTTGTTGTAGAAGGAACTCCGTATTAGGTAAATGAAAATTATCCTTTATGCTTGCTTTGTTAAAGTATCTGAAGTCAACACACATCCATATTTCCAATGTCTTTTTTCTTACAATCAGTGTATTTGAAAGCCAGTTTGAATGTCCGATGGGATAAATTATCCCTGGCTTCTTCAATTTCTCCAATTCAATCTTTACCATAGGTTTCCTCTTGGGATTCATCATCCTTATTTTTTGTTTCACTGGATTTCCTTCTTCCCTCAAAGGAATGATATGCTGGAATATAGTTTAATAGTAAGCTTTCAAATCATCATAGGTCCAAGCTAACACATCGATATATTATTTGAATAAGGAAACATATTGATCAACCTCCTCAGTGGTGCAATCAACTCCCAGGTTGACATATTTTGAGGAACTGTCAGTTCCAATATTGAATTTTCTCATTTCTTGCACTTTTCGAACTGAAACTTCTTCAAGGAGATTCTTAACATGATCTTCTTTTGTAAAAAGAGATTCAAATTGTATACAATCTTTGGGGACAACAGACGAGTGATCGTCTTCACCATCATCATCATTATTTAACAAAAAAATCTCCAGTTGTTCATCATTCTCAAATACTTGCAAGTATTCAATGTTATCAGGTACAGATGGTCGAAAAGCTATTTCTACTTTGAAAGACGTTTTGCTTTGGACATCGTTTGGGTTTGACAATGAGGCCACCAAGGCTAATGAATATGCCTTGTGATTTTTGTCCCATGGAATGAAAGAAATGTTGAAGGAATTGAAAGATTCCATCAATTCCTTAACTCTTTTGAAATATAACTTGTCTTTCCTTTTTGATTTTATACCTCTCGGAAACTTGATTGATGACCAACTATGAGTTGTCGGTTACTATGAGATGTTCTATTTTCATTTCCTGTGCAAGGATCATCCTCTGGATCAAAGCTTCATATTCTGCCTCGTTATTTGAGCATGAAAACTCCAGTCTTACAACATGTCGATGCATAATCTTGCTTGGGCTTAAAAGAACAATTCCAACTCCATTCCTAGATTTTGAACAAGCTCCATCGAACAACATCCTCCAGTAGCCTTCAAACAAACACTCTTGATTCTCGACGTCTTTAACTTACTCTAGGATTTCATTATGCTCCATGTCTAGGATAACATAGTTTCCAATCCTGACATCTATGTAATCCTCCATCAATTGATTGTCCTTCTTCTTGAAAGAGAAGAGTTTTCTAGGTTCTCGGGGTACTTTAATCATCACTCCCTCTTTGCCTGGTAGCATCATACAACTTCCATCGTTCATTATATATCCATCGATCATGGATGTCCAATCTCTTACCAGCATAACTCCATATGCTGGGGGAAGGTATACCACAATAATATTGAAAACTATAATGATATGGGGGGATGCTGTAATCTAAGCATAAAATTCCTTGATTTCTTCATAAGATGGAACTTTTCTATAATCAATTGAATATATGCTTTCACCAATTTCATAATACTTAGTGCAACTCATGCCCAATGCATCCATGACTGCAAGCGGCATTATATTATTTGTCGCGCTAGTGTCAACTAAACAATTATGTAATGCAACATAATGATTTTCAATTGAAATGTAGAAGGGAAGACTTTTACCTCTGAGCTTGGCAGTTGATGGGCTCTGGATTTGTTTTGGACTGGTAATGACAGCTTCATCTCTTTCAGATGGATCATCCAACAAATTCAAAATGTTATGTCTTTGTTGGTGAATCTTCACCACTTCCGTAAAGGGAAAAGTTATTATCAATTTACTTAAGTCCTCCACGAAATTATACATTATTTGAGTGGATTTTGACGCCAGGTGTTGCCTTTTAGCTCCATTTCCATCCGTCACTTTCTCATTTGACACTTTTTCATTTGTTTTTCCTTGTGAGAGTTGCCTTTATTTTTTGGTCTATTTACAAACCCTCTTGTCTGGGTGACGTTTTCTTGCGATTTGGGATCATTTTCACCCTCTCCAAATATATACATGGACGTCTCGCATCCATCCATCTTCATAATTTTGGAGCTCTCATCAGGTGAGTAATAATTTTCTTGCTCAATCAATTGCTTGTCATAGACATAATCCAAAACAACTGCATTTGGAGTAGTCTATCTGGGAACCCTTGGTCTTTGTGGGTTATCTGTGTTCTCAAACCTCACTCTGTTTTCTAGGGGAGGGTTTCTCCTTTGCTCTAGGATTGACATTCTTGGATTTGGCATGTAATTATCTCCCCTTCTTAGTCTGGTTATCTTGTTTTGTGTTTGTTTGATGGTTCTATTCATCTTTGCATATTCAATCCTTTGCTTAGTTTCTTGTGCCGCCATAGGGTCAACCTTCACGTCAGGTATGGTTTCCTTGAAAAATCCTCCTCCCATCGTTTGAATCTGAGTCACTCGAGGCTTGAATTCTTCGTTCTTTCTTGAACTGGAAGATCCTTGATTATCAATATTTAATCCTCCCAGCTGCCTTTGTACTCTTCCTAGTATAATATCAGGGTCAACACCAGTTTCAATCATGACTTCTTCCATCTCTGTGGATTTAGTCATTTCCTCCTCTAAAGTATCCATTTAGGATGTTCTGATAGAATATTTTACATTCAGGGGCATCACATTCTTATAATAACTGAGAATGATAGGGTTATTTGGTATTTTATCTTCTGGGATATTACTCAAGGTTTTATTGAACTTGAGATTAAAATCTCGTATCCTTTCATTCTTCCTCAACCCAATATGTGTGAAATCGGTGAGAATGGTATGGTAAGAAATTGGAGGGTTGAACATAGTTAGGAACATAGCTTTGAGGTCATTAAATGAGCGAATGGATCTACTGGGAAACACTGTATACCATTCATACGCTCTTCCTGATAAGGTTTGCAAAAACAAACTTACCATGACATAGTCATACTCGACACGGTGAAAATCACAAACATCAAGAAATAAGTGCATATGCCTCTTTCCATTGATTGATCTGTTTCTAGAAAATTCCTTTAAGGTGCCCTTAGGGAGAAGAAGGAAGTCATGTTGCTCACCTATAAGATTTAGAGGGGAATATCTTACCCTCCTTCGATTTTCAAATCCTGGGTTTCCTTGATTTCTTGTAGCATCTCTTCCACCTCCTTGTATCTCTCGATGATGCTCGTCTCCAGTTTGTTCGTCCCTTGCTGCCATGTCTAGAGAGATTCCAGGAATAGGCTTTTCACTTCTAAGAACAAAGATTTTCTTGCTTTTACTTCTGGTAATGGGTCCCTTGTATTCGTTCAACTTCAATTCCGACCCTGTTCTTGTGTTTCTCTAGCTAGCCTTTGATTTCTTCGGTCTTGCCGTTCCTCTTTCCTCTGTCTCTGGAGGATTTCTCTTTCTTCTTCCTGGACCAAGGTTTTCCAATACCTTTCTAAATCTTCACAGGTCTCGTTCGTTGATATTACTAAGTTGTATAACGATGCAAAATGCTTCGTTGGTTGTTCAATCCAATTTCCAGGTGAGGTTGATTAGCCTGGGGCAAAGTCATATACTCTTCTACCATTGCTAGACCAGGTTCCAAATTTTAGTTCATTCCCCAGTGGAGTTGCCAAAATTTTTAACACTTCAATCCATTAGGACCAAAACGACAACCTCACGAGGATGTATATCCCCCTGTGTTTTTATAGAGGTGGTACTCCTCTTTACATTTTCTTGAGATTTTTAAATATTCAGAATGTGGGACTTGACATAAGTTCGTCGTAGTAATTCAAAGAGACATAAATATAATGAGTAAATAAAAGGAAAATGTTTTTGTTGTCTTTTTTAAAGAAAATTCCTGAGAGAGGACCAGGAATCAAACACGTCACACATTTAAAATAAACAAAATTTCTTGACATCCATCATAGTATGAGATAAAGATTTCTGATCACACACACACAAAAAAAGATGGTCCGCATGCACAAGAGAAATTTAACAGAGTGGATACATGGGAAACTCAAATAAAGATAATGATAGATCAACCTCAAATACTTTATATTATGAAAACAGAGTTACAAAGCACAACCGATATTGTTCCCAAAGTAGTTCTCTTGGAATTCCCAAAAAACATATAGTCTGTTACATATTCCTGAAAATGTAAATGTGTTTGTCTTAAATACTGGGATTGGGGATCCCGTGGACCATAAAGAAAATAAATACAAGAAGAAAGCTTTTAGAAAGAAGATGGTGGGTGGTGGAAGGATCAACAAGACCTGGTAAGAAGAAACAAGAAGTTATCAGTCTTCGATTAAACCTTTCTAGTGAAAGAGGTGGAATAACTGGATGAAGGACTTGATAAAGAAAAGAAGGATGCGATCAACGTAAGCTTACTATGATGGTCGCTCATGTGTTCATTTGCTCGCTGATGTCCTTTTATCATTTTCATCAATGGTTACATGAACCGTCTCAACTGATTCTTGTCCTTCATCTGTCAATTTGTCAATAGCCTTCTTGAACCATTCCTCGATGTAACCTTTCATAGGTTCCACATTGATTTCATGCCGGATTTTAATATTGAACAAATCACCCTCCAAGTATCGGAGATAAATGGAAATTCCATGTAGTACTTCTTCAATATCTTGTTCTTTTACGGAGTAATCTACTATCCAGTTATCTATGGCGTTCTCATCATATACAATTATGCCATAGAAATTTTCAATTGACAATCCTTTAAAAATCTCAACCTGCTCATCAAACTGTTGTTTTGTTAGGAACAATGAGTTGAGGATCAACTTGAGATCTTGGAATTCGTTAGTGCTTCCGGCTAAGTCCATCTCCGTGAGCCTTTTGAATATCTCTTCTCTCCTTGTTATGGCTTGGTTGCACGTCTAGATGATGTTGTTCAATTTCTTTATTTTGTTTTTCCAGTGGGCATTTAGCTTCTTGATCTAACTTGGAGATGGAAGGTCCTCCTCTTTTCTCTTTAGCTTTGACATGTTGGTAACTTTAATACCAAAGGGTACCACAACATCAAGGTAGAAACCTTCTTCATTTTTTAGGTCGACCTGTAGATACTCAAGGAAGGCATGTGCCCTCGAGCCAAAAGCAACAATGCTCTTTGAAATTTCCCAAGCTTCTGTAATTAGTGCCATTATTTTCTTGATATTATTCTCCACATAGCTCCTGTTTGATGTGAGTAAGCTTGAGGATCCTTTTATTTTGGCTGTAGGCATGGCGGGTCCGATAATTTTCAAAGGGTTGGAAAGAAATGGAAGAGACATTAAAGGCTCTTCTAGTTCCTTAATCCTTTCCTTCAATTTTGTATTTTCTACTTCAAGACTGCCAATGGAATCGTCCAATGCATCACTTGTGGCTCTATGGATTATGAAAACATAGGAATGCCGCATATTCTTTAGGTTAACCTCAGAACGATATTTCCCCTTTTTATTCTTGGCATCACTCTTCTCAATAATTAATTTTTTAGATTCGCTATCAAAGACAACACTGTGAAATACAAATGATTCTTCTTCATCAAATATCTCATTTTCAACAATTTCCAACAATTGATTTTGGTGGGTCGTGCCTCTTGGATGATCAATGTTAGGAAACATCTTCTCAATGTCATCCTTGAGCTCCATATCCTCGAGGGAGAAACTACTGATGTCACTTTCGACACGATTCTCCTTTTCTTCTTCTTGTATAATATTCTTCCTCTTTTTCCTTAGAGGAAGTTTATGGGAGCTTTGAATTTTTCCTAGAGGGGGGTTCTTGTCTCCCTCTCCTTCTGAACTACTATTGATTACCTTTTTGGATGGGTGGGCCGCTGGAGCACTGCTCCGAGGTGTTGAAGTCTTGGGAGTAACAGTTGGGGACTGTGCACTTTTATCGTTGGGACCTTTCCCTCTCTATTTATACAATTCATTGGTACTAAGTACCATTTGTAAGTCACCAACAATGTGGGTAGGATTTCCCAAGTTATTATCTTGTTCTTCTCCTAGAACTGTTTGGATAAATGAACTACTAAAACCCACTGTTAACATATGTTCCTCAAAGATTCCATTAGGTTCAAACCCTCTAATATTTTCAACGTATTTGAGATTCAAGTTGTGGAAGTGGTTTGTGAATTCATGAATTTTGTTCATATTTTTGAATACAAAATCCCAAAATTTCCAAAACAAAGGTATAGATTGCTTTTTTCGTTTTTCATGAACAAAGTGCCGCTAAAAGTTATATTGCCTTGTGACTTCTGTGACAAACATTGTGTCAGATATATGACATGGAAGAAATGAAGGATTTTCCTTAGAGCCAAAAATCCTGATGACATTGTAGTTTTCCATTTGCTCCAAAGTCGCCTTTCTATCCAAGAATTTACTAACCTGAGCAGATATTCTTGTTGTATCCTTTCCAAACAACAATTCTTTAAGAACAGAGACAAATTCGTTAAAAACTTCATAAAAATGCAGGGAATCTTTGTGCCTCCATAAATCTTGGTACCAAAAGGTTACGGGGTCGAATTCACAATTCACATTCTTGCATATAGACAATTTAGGAAATCGAAAGCAATGCGCTATCGTGAAAACCAATAAAGAAGACATAAATAATTTATTATCCTTTCTATACTAAGACAATTGGGAAGAGATTTTAATGGAAATCAACTTCCCCCAATCGAAAATTTCCTGCTCCTTGACAGTGAAATATAAGATGTAAATAATCATACGAGAAATGCTAGCAGTATTTTCTTGGTCTGTAACTCTGGTAAATAACCAGGCAATTTCCTGAAATGGGTTTTTGAATAAGATGACCTGCAATCTGGTGATATCTTTAGGGATGGTCGCGTGATTATCCAAGAATTTAGGTAAGAGATCTAGGTCGTTGTCATTTTTTTTCAAGAAGTCCCTGCAATCTCCACCTTTGAAGGTGAGTGTTGGCTCTGGGAGTCTCAACATTTTACGAAACACTTGAGGAAAAAGGGAGATGGGAGAATGGTCTTAGAGTTGAATCATCTGCTGATTTGGTATATACTTCTTGGCGCACCAGGAAACCAACTCCTTGCAGTCAAAGACTTCAGGAACAAAGCCTGGACGAGTAATTCCAGACGTCCAAATTACTTCCTTCTGAGCAGAAGGGGATGAATAATAAGAGTACGCTCTAGACCACTGAAAGTTCTGGTCCTCTCATCCAAAAATGTTCAAAGTATCTTTGCAGAATTGTTGTCGAGCTATGCTACCATAAGATGACGGGAGCATTCTTTTGATCCAGAGAATATTTGAAATGAGCTCTTGAGAGATATAATATAATTTTCCATAAATCATGCTTTAATGTGGTTTAATGAGAAATTTGCTCAATCCCTTCGCCTATTAATGAAAATCTTTACGAGACCTGCATAATGAGTTATTATCATTAAAACATACTAAATGTGTATTTGGAAAAACGCGAAGGTGGCGGGGACGGATGAGAGTGAAATAGGATTTGAGACTTTTGTGAACCCGCCAACCCGGGAATCCACGAACCTGTGACTGCGGATGGTTGAAAATCGACTAAGTGTTGTGATGCGGTCGGAAAGACTCAATGTAGGAGGAATGAGATACTTAGAAGCTGGGGGAGTCTGATGGTCAAAATGTAGATCACGGATCTTTTGGATGCAAAATGTATATCACGGAACATGAGATATGAGAGTTCGACCCCACCAACTCGGGAACCCGCAACTGTAAAAACGATTGAGTATGGGATAATGTGTCAGTCGGTCGGACTCAATATGTGAGTGTGGATTGGAAATGAATATTCATGAGTCCGCCAACTCAGGAACCCGCGAACCCTCTGTTTTGAAAAAATGTCTAAATACAAAAACTAGAAAGGGAGAAAAGAAGGGAAAAAGGAAAAGGGAAAAAAGGGTAAGTATAGAAGAGGGAAAAGAAAGGGAGATAAGAAGTTGGGAAAATAAAAAAGGCTAGGGAAATTTCAGAAGCATGAATTGATCTCAACAGGACCTTACACCATCACCAAGGTTGTGGGTGACAATTATTTTGAGCTCAACATTCCCTCCTTCCTTGGCTTGCACCCAATGTTTAATGTGGACCTCCTTCGACCATACTTTCCACCCTTATTAGACACCTCAGAGATAGCAAAACAATTGACACCGGTCGAGATCAACCATGACTGCATGGAATGAGAATCCATTGATCAGATCATGGACACAAAGGTCAAGGGTATTCACCAACAAAAGCTTCAAATTTATCGTGTTGTCAAAGCGGGGCAACTCTTGCACCAAGGCAAGTGGCTCACCTTAGGCCAAATTCAACAACAATTCCCTCATCTGATGGGGGAAATCAATGCAATGGAGACCATTGCTTCCTAAGGAGGGAGGATTGATCTGAGTGGATATTGGTGACCACCCACCTCTTCCAACTGGCTCACATACAATTTTCATCTTGGCGGTTTTTTTCTATCTTTTCACGTCGTAAGTTTTCAGGGTCGTTTTGAGGTCCTAAACAATGCTTTTTGGGCCCGCCACAATCACACTCTAGAGAAAATCAAAGTGTGATGGCATAATGTGTAGTCCTTGGAAAGAACTTTCCAACGAGTTATCGTGCACCTAAAACGAAGATTGTATGCAAAAGTTACGACCCTGGGAAGTTGATGTACCAACTTACCCCATTGGGGCCCACATGAATTTTGGCGCTTCATCTCCTAGGGTTAGGTTTTTGGATGTTTAAGGTTTTCTGATTACTTATTGATGCTAAAAATGCTTGGAGGCCTAATTGTAATGTGATCAGGCGAATGTGCGTAGTCGCTTCATCTCTTCTCAGAGATTAGCTACCACCACTCGAGCAAGATTGTTTCATTATGCATTTTATAGTTTCAACAAATTTCTTTATTGAATATAAGTTAAGTTTCACTGTATCTTTGTTATTTTTCTCTCTATATCTGTGCTAATGTTATAGATCTATGTTTCATTTCGTTCCGTTCATAAATCCGGATCAATGAAAAATTCTAACCAGTTTTTTACAAGATTAAGGAGGTGATCATAAATGTCAAAGAGGAAGAAATGTGACCATTTAACATGCTAGGCCAGACACACATCATGTATGATAGGAATCCTACATAGAAACAAACAACCTTTTATCTCCATGGTGTTTGTTGCTTCAATCCAACACCATATACATCCCAACCTCCTTTAGGTTCATTTCTTTTCAAATATTCTGCTACCTTAGATCCACAAAAGACTCCAAGTTTCTCTTTTAGAAAAAACGTGATTCCCCAAAATAGTTACTTGCCTTAAATGCATCCTCTCATCTCTAGGATCTACATTCTTGAGGTCTAGGCCTACATCAATAATGTATAGATCCCAAACTCCTTTAGATTCCTTCTTGATAAAGGCAAAGGGTTCTACTAACTAATGTAAGAATCTAATTTTATAGTATAGAGAAAATATATTCCCAAAATCTAGCAGTGACTGCATAGTGGTTCGCTCCTCTCGAGCATTTGCATCAACATGCTCTAGCGTTCCTGAATTAAAATCAAAGTTGGGGCCTACATTCAAATATAAGTTGGGTCTACCCCAAATCCCATTATTGCTTATTGTTGCACTAATTTTATCAAACCTTGTGAAATAAGGAGGCTGGGGATGAGAAGGAAGCATTGTTCTAGAGGTTAAGAATTGTGTAGCCAATGAAGAATATGAAGCACTAGAGCCTTCAAAGAATATAAGAAAGAAGAAGGAGTTGGAAAAGAAACAAAATAATATCCAAAGGGGTATCTAGCGTATGGAAAAGCATGTGGGGATGGAGATGGGTAAGGAAGGGTTCTGCTTGACATAGATGAGAGATCAATTGGCTGCCAACACATATTAGGGTGGAATGGTGGGATACGATGCCCTTGCCTCACATTAAAGAATGCAAGTATAAAAGATCTTTTCAAAGGAGTTTCTTACTTAATTGATGCAAAAGTAGGCATTTCACAACTGTTGGCCACCTAGGTATGGGTTTTTGAACTCTTGGTTGAGCATAAAAAAACACAAGAAGAATAAAAACACAAGTGCCATGTTAAAGATAACAAAGATTGTGCATTTTCTAAGCGATTGAATCCAATGTCCTATGCATGTCATTCTTCCTCACCCAAACTTCTTTCACATTCTTTATCAACTTTGTAGACATTGCTTTTAGGGCTTTGAGTAAAATGTTGTGTGGGTAGAGTCTCTAAACATTGAGTATTCTGTATGGAGATTTAATGAGCAACCATTGAGAAGCTCCCCACTTATGATTGGTCAAGAGATGTGATTCTTGAAATGTACATGATCGTGACACGAAAAAGGAGTTACAAGTCATGATTAGATGGACATTAGGAGTATAGAACTTTAGACTCGCTAGCAATTGAGGAGAGTCTCGCCAAAGTTACAGAAACATATAACAAATACTTTCTTTAGAGGCAGTAAAAGAGGATCAACAAATTTAAGAAGCTTCTCATATAAAACCCCATGTTATTTTTTACAGAACCCAGAACATGAATTATTTAGCTTGGCTTGGCTTGACTTAGCTTAGATTATGATTTATGGATTTCTTCTTTTTTTGGGGGTGGAGGGGATTATGCAGCGTTGGCATCAATTTGCTAGAGATCAAAGTTTGCTATGAACATTTGAACATCGATGCAAACACTTACATAAAATTGTGATTTCACCCAAAATTATATCGACACTGAATCCATTTATGTATTTAGAAATACAATTTAAACAATATCACATTGTGATTTCACCTAAATTTATATCCACAATGAATCTATTTATACATTTATAAATACAATTTAAACAACATAAAATGTTTATATCACCCCTAAAAAATACAGAAACAAAACCAATTTATAAAAAATACAACCTCCACAATTTTTTAACAATATACACTTTAATCACATGACAATTCTCATTCACATATCATGTGAATTATTGCATACATTTCCCTAGGATTATTAAAATTATATTTTTTTAATCACTAAAATTGCAATATAAAATTATTATTTTATTATATGAAATAGAACTCGAGACTTTTAAATAATATTTTGAGAGACTGTCAGCCACCATCCTCCAGCTCCCGGGAGACAAACGCCGATACTCACATGCTTCTGATGATTAAAAAGGAGTTTCGATTAAAATCCCAACGAACTCCGCCATTATAAAATCAGGCACCACTCGCTGCTCTGTAAACCTTATTTTACGTTTTGGCAGATCCAATGCTATCAGAAATCGTTCTACGCATGGCTAGCTGCAGATCACTCGCCATCTTCACGCTGCCCGTCCTGTTGATTCTGCTACAAATCTTGGCAATACAGGGATCGAACCCGCGACCTTCGTCTTCCACCGGGCACGAGATGCCCAACGTCAACCGAACGGAATTGTCTCCGAGCGCCATGGAATTCTTCGGCCCCTCTGCAGTAACGGAAGAAAAACACCCGTTTTCTCGTCAAAGCCGCGCGGGAGAACCGACGGCGGAGCCGTCAGAGGCAGGGGAGCGTTTA
>JASDQU010316466.1:0-13356 GCA_032191745.1 Picea mariana | reverse complement strand
ACTCATGAAGGCCATTATGAATTTTTGGTCATGACTTTTGGCCTTACAAATGCACCTTCCACATTCCAAGGGTTGATGAATTCCATTTTCAATCCCTTCCTTCGAAAATTTGTGTTAGTATTTTTTGATGATATATATAGCAAGTATTGGGAGGATCAAGTGCGACATGTTGACAAAATGATACAACTAGTAAAGGATCAACAACTATATGCCAAACCATCCAAATGTCTCTTTGGGGTGAAGAAGGTAGAGTATTTGGGTCATATTGTATCTCATGAAGGTGTCTTGACCACACCAGGCTTCACAAAAACCTTTATTATGGAATGTGATGCCTCGGGAAATGGCATTGGTGTTGTCGTAATGCAAGAAGGAAGGTCCCTATCTTTTGAAAGTCGGCCACTCAAGGGAAAGGACTTACACAAGCCCATTTATGAGAAGAAAATGATGGCAATACTACATGCATTGAAGAAATGGTGCCCTTGCCTAATAGGTAGGCAATTCAAGGTCA
Organism: Picea mariana; assembly: GCA_032191745.1. Lineage (NCBI taxonomy): Eukaryota > Viridiplantae > Streptophyta > Pinopsida > Pinales > Pinaceae > Picea > Picea mariana. The sequence goes on along the minus strand of JASDQU010316466.1, from coordinate 12,848 downwards.
AAACAGATCATGATAGTCTTAAATACTTCTTGGAACAAAGACTATCTTCAGAAGAACAACAAAAATGGGTGACCAATATATTGGGTTATGATTTTGAAATCACCTATAAAAAAGGGAAGCAAAATGTTGTGGCATATGCACTCTCAATAAAGGATGAATATGTTGAGGCATTTCTCTGTGCTATCTCTATCATCCAACCCGATTGGATAATAGAAGCAAGGGATTAATGGAAGAATGGAAAAAACGTGTGGACTCTCATTCAAAGGTTGCAGTTGGATTCCAGTGCATCAAATACATTTACATGGAAAAAAATTCACTATGGGACAAAGATCTCTTATATTTATGTAAGAAATCCCAACTCAAACAAAATTTACTATTGGAATTTCACACCTCTCCGGTAGGAGGGCACTCATGATTTTTGAAAACCTACCATAGGGTCAAGAAGGAATTTTTTTGGGATGGCCTTAAAAATGATGTTCAAAGGTTTGTAGAAAAATCTTTGGTTTGCCAACAAAATAAGGTGGAAACAATTAAGACCCCAGGTCTTTTACAACCATTAGCCACCCCAATTCTTCACTGGGAGGAGGTTTCCATGGATTTCATCATAGTGTTACCAAAATTTGAAGGAAAGAGTGTCATCATGGTGATTGTTGATAGATTGACCAACTACGCACACTTTTGTGCACTATGTCATCCCTTCAAATCAAATACAGTTTCCACCACATTCATGGAGACAATTCAAAAACTACATGGAATCCTAAAGATTATTGTAAGTGACAAAGATCCTATCTTCACTGGACATTTTTGGACAAAATTGTTTTCTTGTTTGGGTACTCAATTGGCTCATAGATTATCCTATCATCCTCAATCTGATGGACAAACTGAGATAGTGGACAAATTTCTGGAAGGCTACCTTCATTTCTTTGTATCTGATAAACAAACACAATGGTTCAAATGGTTACCCTTGTCATAATGGTGGTATAACACTTCCTTTCATACTGCAAAAAAAATGACACCATTTATGGAACTCTACGGACACCACCCTCCTTCCATCACTTCTTCTCTAAAATATAAATCTAAGGTTCAAGCAGTGGAAGATCACATCGAGCATCAACAAATATTTCTCCAAATCTTAAAGGACAACCTGACCATGGAACAAAATTGCATGAAATAACAAGTAGATCAACATCGTAGTGAAATAAGTTTTGAAGTAGGAGATTGGGTGTTTTTAAGACTACAACCATACAAACAGATGTCCCTCAAGCAAGCCAAGAAGGATAATAAATTATCACCAAAGTACTATGGCCCTTATAAGGTGTTGCAAAATATTGGTACTATGGAATACAAATTGGAGCTGTCTACATCCTCACGAGTACAACCAGTTTTCCATGTTTCATGCTTAATGATGGTTACAGGTGACAAGATCCCAATTCAAACTATATTTATAGAACTTGACGAGGAAGGAAAAATCATATTGGAGCCTGAATCCATCACTGACACAAAAATTCACCAACTGATGAATAGATCCATTTTAGAGTATCTCATTAAGTGGAGGAAACTACCTACTGAAGATTCCACTTGGGAAGATGAGTCTTTTATACAGAAGAATCCATAATTACTCAAGTGTTGCGGACAACACTTGTATCAAGGGGAGGGACATGTTAAGACTTAAATAGTGGAACATTACCCCTTAATTGGGGCATATTACATTAGTAATTCTAATTTATTTAGGTCGTCTTGGGTCCATTAGTTGTAATTGTACCTCCTAGTCTCCTATATATACCAAGGAGACATTTTCATTTGGAATCATATTGTATTGGGAAATTTATGTGGTGTATAAGGAGGTTTCCCCCTCAAAGATGCTTATTATATGAAATTATATTCTTTTCAAGGCGTTGAGTACTTATCCTGAGGTTTTTCTATGCTATCTTGATATTTTGTTCTTAACAGATACCTTGTACGGATTTGGGTGTGCAGTTATCTCCAGCTCCAGTTTCTCCACCATCTCTGTGAATACTAGATTATCAATGCTCCCACTATCTACAATCATCTTGCAAACTCTGTCCTTAGTTTTGCAAGCAATCCTGAACAAATTCGTTCACTAAACTAGTTATTCTGTCTCCTTCTTTGGATTTAGAAGAACTTTCCTCATCATAAGGTTTCTCCCTCCTTCTGCTACTTCTGCTTCAACATTCTTCTGAGCTTCAGAAATGTGTAATTCTCCTCCTCTAGTACCTTTATTCTTCTCGGGACATTCCCAAGACATGTGTCCTATATTTCCACAAGCATAAAATCCGACTTCACCTCCTCTGCCTCTTCCTCTTCCTTGAGGAAAATAGTTTCTTCCTCCATGTTGTCCTTCCTTATAACCTACCCCTTTTTCAGTGTGATTATGATACTTCCTAGCCACTTGCTTTGGTTTCTGGAACTTCTCTCAGGATGTTCCATTTCCTCTGCTTGAATTTCCTCCCCTGTTTCGCTGGCTTTGTTTTTTGGCCAACTTCTCTTCATCTTTCAAGGATACTTGATAAGAATACTCTATTTTTACAACATACATCATGTTGATATCCTCTTGTATCTCGTATCTCAACCCATTTATATACCTAGTTGTTTTCTCATCGTCATTTTATTTTTGTCCAACCCCGATATTCAGTCTATAGAATTCTGCAGTGTATTCTTTTACTGATAATTTTTTTTGTCTCAAGTTATGTAACTTTCTAGATAGATTTATTTGATAGTATTTAGGGATGAATTTCTCTTTAAAATTAGCTACCATCCTGTCCCAACTTTAGATTTTTTTCTTGCCTTTGCATATGTGATGTAGGAGCATCGCTCCACCTCATCATGTGCCAACTAATTAACACAAGTTGTGCGCATTCAAGAAAGGAGATGCTTTTCCCTCTCATTTTTGCCTCAAGAATCCAAGGCGTGATCCAGGCATTAATTGAAGACAATATGGAAGAACCAAATCTTGATTTCGCACAAGTTGGAGATAAGGTTGCCATTAATAGGCTGACGACATAATGGATCTGCATCCGATTTGGAGCAGATTTCCATCCTTGTAATTTTTCCTTTCAATAGGCATTAGGAATGGTGATTTGACACCACTAGTTTATCTTGTGAGGGAATCTCATTGAGCCCCTCTTGTATAAATATTTGTATTGTAAGACAAGTAGAGGTTGGTCGGGTTGTAGGGAGAGAAAAACATAGAGCCGAGACTCAGTTGCAGCTCAGAATCCACTATTGTAATTTGGAATTCCACCATTAATAGAAAATGACAGTTTTTCCTGTTTTATCTTTCTGTTCAATGGATGCTCCATTATGAATGTATTTTACATGTTTGTGAATTGTAGATGAATGTTAGAAATCGTTCGCAGGGAGAGAGATATAATTTCCTATCTGAGAGTGTGTTGAGTTAAGTTTAGTTCTCTAGGATAAGTGCAAGGAGTGTGTGACAGAGTAGGGAAACTCTGTGAGCCTAAGAAAGGAGTGCATGTCTGAACTTAACAAAGTAAGAAGAGAAGATTCTAGGAGGGCATACCAAGTTAATTTACAGACTCAGGGAGAAATTTCAAGGTGGTTAAGTTCCTTGAAAAGAAAGACTATGTAGGGAGAAACACAGTTCAGAGTTACCGAACACTCTGTAATACTCTTCCAGGAGGGCATCGAGCATGTGTGAGCATACATAGGAGAAAAATGGTTGAATGTGTTGGAGAGTCCCAAAATTGATGAACATTCTAGTAAAGGAAGGCTTTGTAAGAAGCACATTGACAAACGAAAGGATATGCCTTAAACCTTTCTGTAAGGCCGAGGGAGAAGCCATTTAAGAATTGAGCAAAGCGTACGGAGTTCAGCTAAGGTGTTGTGATTTTTCCTTATAAGCTCAGGAACAAGAGCGAGAAGTTTCCAGGAGGGAATGAGAATCTCACAATGGAACTTGGAACCTTGGAGGTTCTCAAGCCGACCAAAGTCATAGGAAAGTTGCACAAATTTTTGCAAGGAGTGCATAAATGAGTTTCAAGAAAAATCTGATGCTCGAAAGGTGAATTGCACTAAGTGTGAAAAGGAGTCAAGGAATTTCTGAAGTCCTAAAGATGGAGAAGTCATCCATCCTCGAGGAGAAGACAGTTGGTCAAATATCAAGAAGTTCAGGAGAAGGAGCTTTGAAAGGTTTGCCAGGAGCAAAAAAGAGTCTTTGCAAGTTCGCGAAGAGTGAAGTAAATCCAGGATGTTAGATCTGGAAGGAATGTGGTAGAGAGTTGCATATTTCGGAGGAGGATTCCTTCGAAAGAAGTCGGGAGGACGACACCCGAAGCGCTAGGTAGTGAAGTAATAATAGCCATCCATTAAAGTAGGACGGGTGGCAAGGGATCAACACACCACTGGTTTGCAAGTCGGGGAAAGTGGAGTCATAAGTCGAGAGAAATTGCAAAGTCCAAACTTGCGATTCGATCGCAGACGTCAATCGCGAAAGGAATGTGGATCGTAGATTTGGTCCCAGAGTATTCGCTAATTCGAGAATCTAGGAAAGGGGAAGGCATCTGATGAAAATTTCGAAGCGCGAGATCGCGAAGGAAGCTGGCCCATGGTCACAATCCATGGTCACATCAGAAATAAATTCTATCATGGGGAGCTAGCAGCGTTGGCATGGGTTTTGAAAAGCGTAAGGAGAGGGTCTACAGGTTCCACATCACGAGTTTTGAGGAAGCAAAAGGGGCCTATTTCAAGTCTAAACTGGTTCCATCAGGAGCCCGACAGACCATTGGGTTCGGCGAATTGAACGATCCTAGACTGGGAAGTCATGCCAGCCCAAAGGAGGGAAGGGGGTTGTCACCAAGAGTGGTATTAGAGCACAGTTCATCTATATATTTCAGGCAAAGGAGAAGCTGAAGATGCTCTCAGTTGCAGAGTGAGCAAAATAATTTCCAGGAGGGTAGGTAGAAGGTAAAGATGACCATTTACGGTCATAAGAATGGTCGAAGAGAAGTCCACTTGCAAAAGAGAAGAGTGGAGATGGACAAGGATCTCACTGAAATTTGAGTGAAGATGGAGGAGTTTGCATTCAATATGAAGTAGGAGTCAAAGGTACATTGGAGGTATGAATTTCCTTTGAAGAGGACAACCAGATGGCCTGTTTAGAAGTTGTTGGCAAGTAGGAAACAAAAGATGTTAAAGAGGTGGTTTAGGCATGCTGAAACCCTTAGTCATAAGGGAAGGAGATCTGGCAAGAGTCTCATAGATTTCCAGGTGGGAAATGAGAAGGGATCAATGGATATCGTAAACTTCTAGGTGGGCAGAGGAGACATCTCAAATTTCCAGGTGGGCAAGGGAGAAGAGGTGAACTCGACAGAGAGTTCGTATCAGCTAAGAGGGTTGACAGATGAAGAGGAGGCAGAAGAAGGACCCCACTCAAATGGAGATTCACGTAGAGCCGTGGACCACGTGAATGAAGATGATGAGAAGTTACAAACTTCTATCATAGAGGAGAAGGATTAGAGGAGCGTTATGATCGTTGGAGGAATCGAGATATTTCTACCAAGCAGCCAAGGAGAGGCTAGCACAGACGTTGTAGATGCAACAAGAATACAACCAACAAAGACTATCATGGGATAAGAGGAACATATATTGATATATGTCCCCATAGAAGAAGAGGATCATTCAACATAATCTCTCAAATTTTTCAAACATGAAGCTGAATAAGAGATGACTGCAGCATTGGGGTCTGCAGCAAAAGAAGAAGCATACAACATAGACTTTGCTAATATGTGTGAAGAATGTAAATATCTTGAGAGGAGAGTGGAAATGAAAGGTATGCATATCCATTAGGCTAAGTTGGAAGCGAATGAAGGATTACACCAACATGAAGAGCAACTGGAGGGAGATGGAATAGGAACAGCCAAAGGAATGGCAGGAGTGAATCTGTCAAGAGAAGTAGTAGCTGAGAAACCGTTCAATGACGAGGATCCTGCAAGAGTGAAGATTGCAGTAGAGTGTCAAGCTAAGACCAAAAGGGAATAAGATGTCTTAGGAAGTCAATGTGATTTTCCCATCAACAAGGAGCAAGTTCAATGAGCTAGATTGCAACATAATAACCAACCGATAGAGTAGTTGGACAAGGTGATCAATAATATAAGGAAGCTGATGTTGGAATTGACAGAAGAAACTGTCAACAAAAGGAATATGGACGAAAGGAAACCTACACGAGCAGCGAGGATGATGCAGGAGCAGAAGAAGAGGTGCCGAGAGACAACTCTAGGAGAAAGTTTGGGATCCAGGAGGACTTTAGACATGTCAGAAATCTCATGAGTAGGAGCTCATGATTTTTATCACTGTGGAGTATGATGCAGGAGAATCGCTCTACCTCAGCATGCGCCAGATAATTAACACACGTGGTGCACATTCAAGAAAGGAGAGGCGCCTCCCTCTCATTTTTTCCTCGAGAATCCAAGGCGTGATCCAGGCATTAATTGAAGACAAGCTGAAAGAACCAAATTGTGATTTTTCACAAGATGGAGATAAGGTTGCCATTAATAGGATGACGACAGAATGGATCTGCATCTGATTTGGAGTTGATTTCCATCATTGTAATTTTCCCTTTCGATAGGCATTAGGAATGGTTATTTGACACCACTAGTTTAGCTTGCAAGGGAATCTCATTGCACCCCTCTTGTATAAATATTTTTATTGTAAGCAAAGTAGAGGTTGGTCGGGTTGTAGGGAGAGAAACACAGAGAGATGAGACTCAGTTGAAGCTCAGACTCCACTATTGTAATTTGGCATTCCAACATTAATAGAAAATGATAGTTTTTCATGTTTTATATTTTTGTTCAATGGATGTTGCGTTATGAATGTCTTTTACATGTTTGTGAATTGTAGATGAATGTTAGAAATCATTTGCAGGGAGAGAGATATAATTTCCTATCTGAGAGTGTGTTGATTTAAGTCTGGTTCTCTAGGCTAAGTGAAAGGAGTGTGCGACAGAGTAGGGAAACTCAGAGAGCCGACACAAGGAGTGCGTTTCTGAACTCAACAGAGTCAAAAGAGAAGTTGCTAGGAGGGCATACAAGGTTAATTCATAGACTCAGGGAGACATTTCAAGGTGGTTAAGTTCATTCAAAAGAAAGACTATGTAGGGAGAAACATAGTTCAGAGTTACTGAACACTATGGAATATTCTACCAGGAGGGCATTGAGCTTGTGTGAGCATACACAGGAGAAACACGGGTTAAGGTGTTGGAGAGTTCCATAATTTCTGAACATTCTGGTGAAGGAAGGCTTTGCAAAAAGCACATCGACAAAGGAAAGGAGATGCCTTAAACCTTTCTGTAAGGCCGAGGGAGAAGCCGTCGAAAAATTGAGCCAAGCACAAGGAGTGCACCTATGGTTTTGTGAGTTTACCTTATAATCTCAGGAAGAAGATCGAGAAGTTTCCAGGATGACACAAGAAGCTCGCAGCGGAACTTGGAACCTTGGAGGTTCTCAACCCAAACAAAGTCGTAGGAGAGTTGCACAGATTTCTGCAAGGAGTGCAGAAAGGAGTTTCGAGAACAACCTAAGTCTTGAAAGGTGAATTGCACTAAGTGTGCAAAGGATTCAAGGACTTTCCAAAGTCCCAAATATGGAGAAGCCATCCATCATCGAGGAGAATTCAGGTGGCAGAATATCGAGAAGTTCGGGAGCAGGATCTTCAGAAGGTTTGTCGGGAGTAAACAAGAGTCTTCATGAGGTCATGAAAAGAGAAGTAAATCCTGGCCATTAGATTTGGAAGGCACATGGGAGAGAGTCACGTATTTCAAAGGAGGATCCCTTCAGAAGAAGTCAGGAGGAGGACACCAGAAGCACTAGGTAGAAAAGTAATCCTAGCCATCCATCAAAATAGGACGCGTGGCAAGGGATCAACACACTGCTGGTTCGCAAGTCAGGGAAAGTGGAGTCGGAAGTCGAGAGAACTTGCGAAGTCCAAAATCATGATTCGATCACAGCCGTCGATCTCGAAAGGAATGTGGACCATAGATTTGGTCCCAGAGTATTCTCCAATTTGGGAATGGGAAAGGGGAAGGTAGCTCACGAAAATTTCAAAGTGCGAGATTGCGAGGGAAGATGGCCCACGGTCATAGTTCGTGGTCACACAAGAAATAAATTCTAGCACGAGGAGATAGTAACGTTGGTGTGGGAGTTGAAAAGAACAAGGAGAGGGTCCACAGTTGCCACATCGCAGGTGCTGAGGAAGCAAAAGGGGCCTGTGTTAAGTGGAAACCACTTCCATCAGGAGCCCAACTGACCATTAGGTTCGATGACTTGAATGATCCTAGATCAGGAGGTCATGCTATCCCAAAGGAGGGAAGGGGGTTGTCACCAATCTGCGATAATCTTGTAGTTCATCCCACCATAACGCTGCATGACCTTTCAACCTGGTTATTGCATGCTTCACTTTCTTTTCTTCATCAATTTCTTCATAATCAAAGTGTTTATCCATAGCATGTACCCAATCTAACAATTCCTTAACTTCTAAATTGCCTTCATACAATGGGACTTCTATTTTTTCTCTGGCTATTATTCTTGAAACAACTCTTAGCAATCATTCTTTCATAGGTTCTCCTTCTGCAACTCCTTCTTCTTCTACCTCTTCACTTTCAGGTTCGCTAAAATCACCAACATCTGGTGCTCTCCTCTACACCATTTCCATGGCATTCAATCTCATTCAGAGTCTCCTCATTTCTTCTTCCATTTATGGATTCTCTATAGGTCTATCCCTGTGCCTTCTGGGTGGCATGATTCCATTTATTTGATTTCCTTTCTCTGACTTGATGCTATAAAACATAAATCTTTAACCTTTTCCTGCTGTCTGCAAGAAAAAATCACGCTTTGATACCGCTTGATGATATAAAACTATCTACTCTGTCCCCCTTGTCTTCTTTATAAAAAAAAAATCAGGCTCTGATACCACTTGATGCAGACCCCCTACTCTCCCCCGGGGCTGCGCGATCACCCGATCTAGGATTGATCAAATTTGGGAGCTAAATCAGCTCACAGGTTCATGCTGAACCTATTCGAGAGTTTCTGAGTACCCATAGAGTCCTCCATGTGACCCTGGTCAAAACTGTGGGTTTAAACCTTCATTCCCTGTGGACTTTGGGACTTCAGGCTTCTACTATTTTGGATGCAGTTGATTCCTTTTTACCCGAGCTCCGGACCCACGAAGTCACCAGACAAGATCTACGACTCACTCTTCTCCAACAACCGATGATTGAGATCTACTTCGGGACTCTGACTCTGGGGGTTTCGAATGTTCCAAACACCCCTTTTCCCCAGAGTGACCTTTACCCAGAGTTTCAGATCAAGTGTCACGTGTTGTTCTTGATTGACCTTTAAGATCCGTCCTTTAATCTACTTCAGATGACTTATTGTCAATGCTCCCTCACATTCTTCCTCCTAGAGTATCAATCCTTCAAAGTGACAGATCTTCTACCATGCATTATGTTCCAATGGATGACTCTGATGAAGTCCAACACTCTGACCTTCGGGAGTTCTCGTGCCTCCACTCTTCACTTTCTTCCAGAGTGAATTTTCTCTAGAGTAAATATCTACTCCCCACTTGTCTCTCTACTCATCAATGACTCTTATTGACTTCTACCTTCAGAACATTTGACCCTCAGAAACTTACTCGGCAATTTCCCTAGAGTATTGTATTACCGGATTAATAGATCTCTCACCATGTCTCCCAACAACAAATGGCTAGGATGATTCCTTACCTTGGGAACTTCAGACGACTTCTAGTCAATGCTCTTCTTTCTCCTTTCCTTTGCTCCAGAGTACACACTTTCGAACTCCACGATCTACTAACACATGTCCCTCTTAGATCATTGGCCATGATTTACTTCGACAGTTCAGACTTCAGAAGTTTTGGCTCCACTATTCTCATTTTCCTCCGTAGTACTCTCCTCCCGGAGTACACAGATCTCCTTCGCGTGTCCTTCATGGATCCAAAAATATAGATCTCTTCGCCCTTTGTGACTTTGTGAAATTTTCACTCTAAACAATTTCAAAGGTTCGAACACTTTGAGTTCTGAAGGACTCCAAGACTAACCTCCATACAACTCTCCCAGATCTAACGGTCTGTCAGTGACCCCAACTTCTTCCGAAGGGATATCAATCGTCAATTTGCGAAATTCAACAAATCTCTCTCCTTTTTTTGGATCTTTGTCGCTATCCCTCTTGATATTGATTCCTTTGAGGATTTCAGCCTCCGATGCACTCCTTGCGCTTCTAGAATCTTTGACAAAGTTTAGACTTAGATATTTCTTCAAAAGAAATCTTACTACGCACTCCTTGCGCTTCACATTCCTGATCTCTCGACACTTAGTCGAACCTTGACCTTGTGCACTCCTTGCAACACTCAGTCTAAGTTTCTTTTGATCCCTCCTAATCTTCTCTAAGTCAATTCTAGAGTCTATCGATGCACACCTTGTGGACAATATGCACTCCTTTCATATGATCTCTCAGAAGAGAAACAATTGAAACTTATCTAATACCTCACATATTCATATACTCAACTATGAACAATATACATAAGCATAATGAAATAAACACATAGATAACATATCATTCATTAAAATACACATTGAAATGAACACCATCCAAGAATTTGGATCAATCTCTATCTGTTCTATTCATTCATGAAGTATTTACATAAGTTACAAAGTTCTTCATTGTCTTCAGACTCTCTATGTCTAACTGCTACATCTAGCACTTCTTACTCCCTCTACAATTCCATTCTTTCTACATAACAATACATAAAACTATCTAAGGAGTGGCTTCTGGAGCTCTTCTCCATCCTATCTGAATTCTATCCCATCGTCGTTTTAGAGGTTACCTACCTAGTCCTATTACAATAAATGTGAGTTGTTAGAAGATAAGAGATGACACTCTATATCTGTAACACCTTACAGTCGTGTAAGAATTTACAACATCCTGTCTTCTCAGGTGATGACCCGACTTTACAAACAAGGTATTTAAAAACAATATTTCTAAAATACCTCAACAACACGCTCCTACCTCTGTTTAATGCCCATTTGAAATTTTGGTGCACTGAGGTGTCAAATTCTTCCTCCACTCTTGCCTCTTTTTCTTTGATGGTGATGCTTCTGCATCAACTTTTATCTTGTTGTGGAGGTTTACTTTGGCATGTTAAAGGATTTTCTTGGATTGGTATGGTTCTTTACTTTGTTATTATCATTGGTAATTCAATTTAAGTTTGTTTTGGCCAAGGCTAGATAGGGAGTATAAGGATATACACCCCTATCCTAGTTTCCACCATAATTATCATGCTTATAAAGTTATTTGCAAGGGTTTTGTTGAGGAAGTTAGAGGATCTACACCCCTCAATTTCAAACCCTAGCTAGGTTACTTACCTTGGGAAGTAAGAGGATTTACACCCCCAAGGTTTTATTAGTCCTATTTCTTTCTTTAAGACCCCATTAACCCATAACTAAAGTCACTAATCTTGCATTGGAGATATAAATTTCTGCATTGGGAAACATGAAAGTTTTAAGTTTTGGTCTTCTCTCACTTGAGTTTTGTTCCCCTAGCCTTGAGCTACCTTGCCTCATTGAGGAATCCCCTTTCAACCACAATTTATTGCTGATATATTAAAAATAACCTACAACCAGTAGAGCTTCTCTAACCCTAGCCTACTAACCCTAATGATCTCCTAAACTAACCCTAGACTAGGTTTAAAAATCTTCCCTAACCTTCTACTAACCTAGGCGCACTTATTGAGCTAACTAGGAGCTGATTTGATTGGATAAGTTTTATGAAATAAGCCTTGGTTTACTACATCCATAAGTATGGTAATTTCACAACCATAAGTCTTGGTTTGCTACAACCACAAGTCTTGGTCACCCATAACTTGTTCTTTCACCATCAAAAGTTGCTAAGAATTTGCCAATTTATTCTACTTGCTTTAATACAATTTTTGAGTGGTTTCTTCGCAAGTTTTAATGGATGAATTCACTTCTGTCACAACAAGTTTGATACAACCATTAGGATGAAAAAAAATTCTGCATACATCTTTTATGACAACCATAATTCATTGCTAAAGTCTCATGCTATATATTGTGAAATTCTCTAGTGTTTATATACTTTGTTTCAAGCATATTTCATTTGACTTTGAGAAATATTTCTAGAAGCTTTAGTACTTGTTTTACTGCTGATATATACTATCATTTATTGTTGCAAATTAGGCACATAATTTATGACTTTCTGATCCAAATAACATATTATATTGCATAGTGGTTTTCATTGTGTCTCACGAAGGTACTAATTTCTCGACAATTCATCCAAGTATTTGGAAACCTCGAAATCATTTAAGACTCATATTAATATTCCACTTTCCATATAGAATATTGATCTATAGGGGCTTCACTCTTTCCATTTATTTTTCACCTCTCCATTCCCACTAGGGTCACTGAGATCACCTCCCTAGAGTGACCTAGTCACCCTTGAAGTGTGAGACCTATATCGAGGTGACATTGAGTATAGTGTCCTTAATTTGTCACCACTTGGTGGTTGGGTCAGGATTTTCCCAACCTACAAATTAAGTGATAACAGTCTCAATAAAGTATACAAATATATGGAAGACTATATTCAAGTCAAAATACAGTCTTTTTGAATGGCTGGTCATGTCCTTTGGTTTGAAAAATGCCCCAACTAATTTCATGAGGATGATGGACGCTATCTTGCGGCCTTTCACCAATTATTTTGTAGTGGTGTATCTGGATGACATACTCATCTACAACAAGACTTGGGTAGAACACTTGCATCATATTCAATAGGTTCTGCACACTTTGC
>JASDQU010316461.1:0-11608 GCA_032191745.1 Picea mariana | reverse complement strand
TTTGAGCACTTGTCTGGGTAAAGGGGGTTTTATGCACATGTTTAATAACTTGATGATTAGATGTGATTGATATTGTTATGATCCCTGTGACCTATGAGCCCATGGAGGGTGTATATGTTGATGTTGCAGGGCCACACCTAATGGATAGGTACCCCGATGGGCAGGTACACATGGGGAGATGATTAGTTCATACCTCCATGGGGATAAAATCCCACCAGATGGATGTTAAGACCCGAGAAGGGGGTAGAGATGGATTAGAGGATTGTACCAGGGAAAGAGGAGGATGTTTCACCAGGGGAATCCTAGAAGGCCTGGACCCATGGGTGTTTGTTTCCTTTCCACCATGATGTAGGCCTTGGAATGACCATGACATCACCCAAGTCACCCATGACATCATCGAATGTTTTGGGATGTTTTGGAGGAATTTGTGCTCCAAGTGGCAGATTCCTGAGGCCCAAGAAGCCCTAAAATTTTTCTCTAGGAGGCCAACGTTGCCCAGAAAGGGCCTAACGTCACCCTAAAAGGGCATGATGTCACCTTAGAATTTTTTTTTAGGGTTTTGTTATGACATTTAATGTAAAAACTGGATATTATTTATTACTGGCCATGCCGTCCTTTCTTTACCTAATTCTAGTCATTGGTAATGTATAAATAAGGGGAAATTACATCTTATTTTTCATCATCTTTCACTCACACTTGTCAGGTATGAAATTTGTGCCCTAATTATGGTTTTATGACTAAAATTTAGTGCACATTTGTTGAAGGAAGGCTAATCTTGGTGTTTTGGGGMATTTTCTTGGTGGAAAGTCTACAACTAGATGATATGCTAGATTATTCTTGGTAAATGTAAGTAAAATTCTACAATTCTTCCTTCTTTGAATGGTTATAGTATCTTTACTTTGTATTTTTCTAAGATTATGAAATTTCTAGCTTAAAACCCTATGAGATTAAGAACATGGTATTGTCCTTATCTCAACTGCTATCCACCTACTAGGTTGTGGCAAGGAGCCATTTTTATTGAAGCCATTTCTAATGGCCTTGCCATTGCAACACCCTAGMACTTGTTACTTCATCTTAGCCATCATTTTCTTCATATTTGAGTTAAATAGGGAGGAAAATCTACAAAGKCCTAGGGTTACCTACACCTTAGTAGTCATTTTCCCGTAGGGTTTGGTGGTTGAAGCCTTGTCTTACCAACACTTCATTCATCTACCCTCTTTTCTTTGGCTCTCCTATTATCATCCTTTTTATTCAACATTTCCTGCCACTTTATTGACTGCATTTTCCCTAAGAAACAACTATTCTAAGTCCTCCATTGAGTAATTGATCAACACAACCTTCAAAACCTACTCTTTGAACAACCTACTAACACTTTCTAACCCTATAATAGCTTGATCTACTAACCTACTTGTTGTTGTTACTAAAGTAATTTACAACCATTAAATGTAGCATTAAAATCTCATAAAGCAATTGTAAAGGTTTAATTATACTTTGTCTTATCTGCTTCTGTCAAATGCTAATATTATGACTTCAATGGTCAATGGTTTTTAGTCATTTTGAAGCTAGTTTCAAGACATTTCATGTGAAGTATTGATCTATAAACATTGTTGTTATAAGATTTTTGTTTACTTCATCATATTCAACAAATTTCTTTATTTAAGAAATTCAATGGTTTTATGAAGTTATAACTAGCAAGTGCTCTTGCAAATATATAGTTTTCCTTTTGCTTTGTTCCAGGCAGGTACACTTATGGAATATTATCTCTTCATTGGTTATTTAAACCAGACTTTTTGATCAATGGTGACTTGTTAGAGGGGACCTTTTCCCTAGCTACTTTAACTTTTCCTTCTCAAACCCCCAGGTCACTGGGGACGTCTCCCCTGGGCCTAGCACCCTAAATAGAAAGAGACATCCTATTGAGGTGATAGTGATAGGATTAGTCTCCAATTATGCCAATTTTCCCTCCTTTGACCTTTTCTACTATGAAAGTACAAATTGTGTACATGTTGTAACTTCCTCTTCTTTCTCTCATAGTCTCCTCTCTGGAAATACAATATTCACAATGATACACAACCACAATACAATTCCCAAATAAAAGAGGTTTTCCTTCTAGGGAAAAAAAACCTAACATAACTTCTACCATCAGATACGTGAACTTATAATGAATGGTCCAGATTTACTATGAAATTATAATATACATTTACAAGGAAATATTTCCTTCAAGGGCTTCGCCCCTGAACCCTTGTCGGGTGCCCACTTTCTCTTAAATACTGTAGCAAGGGGGATGATACCCATGGACCCCACAAGGGGGGGAAGTACCCTTTGAAACCCCCCTGCATGGAGGGGTGTACAATATTCCAGGGTGTACAATCTTCATGGGGTATAAACATGGCTGAAAACAAAGACCTATGAAACAGGAAGATAATGAGGCTCCACAACCAACAATCTCCCACTTGGAGACTGATCTCAACAACTCCACCATTGTTGTATTTGTTGGAATTTGATCCTTCTTGGACCTAGAAAATTTCTCATCTTCACCTTTATGCTTGAAGACCAACTAAAATTGAGAAGGAACTCAATTTCTCCCTGGTTAATCCCTTTTTTAACATGTCTGCGGGATTTTGGCTAGTAAGTATCTTTTCCAACTTCTAATGTCCATCTTCCAAGGTGGATTGTATGAAATGATACTTGAGCTATATATTCTTATTATTTGAATGGAAGGTTGAGTTCTTTTCAAATGACATGGCACTCTCACTGTCATAGTACAAATTTTTATTCTCCTTCTTCTTTCCCAATTCCTTCATAAACCTTTGTAACCAAACCATTTATTTACTAGCCTCTGTAGAAACAACATACTTTTCTTCTGTTGTTGAAAGTGCAACAAGATTTTGCAGTTTTAAAATCCAAATTACTATTGTTCCACCTACAGTAAAAACATACCCTGTGGTGCTCCTCCTACTATCTTTATCACCTTCCATATTTGAATCAACATATCCTGGTAGAATAGTGTCTGAACCTCCAAAACATAATGCATGAGTATAAGTACCTCTCAAATACCTGAGAAATCCACTTTACTTCCTCCCAATGTTATTTACCTGGATTGTTCATATACTTTCTCACAACTCCCACTGCATGTGCAATATTTGGTCTTGTGCAAACCATCACATACATCAAGCTGCGAACTGTTGATGAATAACATACCCTGGACATGTATGCTATCTCCTCTTGTGTCTTGGGACACATTTCTTTGGTAAATTTGAAATGGATGGCCAAAGGTGTACTAACTAGTTTTTTATTATGCACTCTAAACCTCTCCAACACCTTCTCTATGTACTCACCCTAAGACAATATCAAATTGCGATTTTTCCTATCTCTTGTTATTCTCATACCAAGGATTTTCTTTGTAGCACCCAAATTCTTCATCGCAAATGAATTAGATAATTTTTCTTAAGCATTTTTATATCCTGCATATTAGACCCTGCAACACGCATGCCATCTACATACAATAGAAATATAATATAGCTTCCTTTTTCTATCTTTTTAAAATAAACAAAGTGATAAAAATGGCATCTACTATAACCTTCTTCTGTCATAAACTTGTCAAACTTCAAATACCACTTCCTTGGAGATTTATTTAGGCCATACAAGCTATTCTTCAACCTGCATACTAGAATTTCCTTCCTTTGACCTCATACCCCTGTGGTTGCTACATATAAATCTCTTCCTCCAAATCCACATGGAGAAAAACTATTTTTACATCTAACTATTCAAGATGTAAATATTCTAATGCCACAAGACTTAAAATAGTCCTAATTGAAGTCATTTAAAAAACAAAAGAAAATATCTCATCAAAATATATACCTTTCTTTTATGCAAACCCCTTTACAACAAGTCTATCCTTGTAACTCTTTTTGCCTCCATCTTCTTCCTTCAACTTGTAAACCCATTGATTTTGCAATGCTTTTTTTCCTGCAGGAAACTGAACCAAGTCCTAAGTATGGTTATTTACCAAGGAATCCATGTCCTCTTTCATTCCTTTCTCCCACTTCTTTTTAGTGTTTATCTGCATTGCCTCTTCATAACATTTTGGTTCACTAGAATAAATCAACAATAAATAATACAATGAAGGAGAGTATCATTCAAGGGGTCTACTTAACCTGGTAGATATTCTAACAATAGTTGAAGGAGTTTGAGGTACCTACTTCTCATGTTGTTGTACCTTTTGGTTTTCTGGTACCTTTGGATTTTTTTTCCAGTGATCTCATCAAGCACTGTGTATTCTAGTTTTTCTTTTTCTTGTATCTTTCCCTGCAACTGATCTTTGTACATGACCTTCTCATTGAATATGGAATCTATACTCCTAATTATTTTGTGATTTTCATAATCCCATAAGAAATAACCAAAATTATTAATGTCGTATCCAATAAAGGTACACTTCTTGGATTTTTCCTCAAGATTTGTTCTATTTTCTTTATCAATATGGGCAAATGCTTCACAACCGAAAGTCTTCAAAAAAGAATAGTTTAGCTTCTTACTTGTCCATGCTTCCTCTAGAATTCCACCATCCAAAGAGATTGAAGGTCCTCTACTTATTAAGTAAACAACAATATCTACAACATATTCTTAGACCTGTAAGGCCAACCCAACATGGAATTTCATACTGCTTGCATGCTCCATGATTGTCCTGTTCATCCTTTTTGACACACCATTTTCTTGTGGTGTTCCTGGAACTATTTTCTCTCTACGAATCCCATTGTATGAATAGTAATCATCAAACTCTTTACTGCAATATTCACTTCCATTGTCTGATCTGAGACACTTCAACCTTTTTCATGTCTCATTCTCAACCAAATATTTCCATTTCTTAAAAGTATCAAAAACATCAATTTTTTGTCGAATGCAATAAACCCAAGTTTTTCTAGTTGCATCATCAATAAAAATAACATAATAAAAATATCCACCAAGAGATGATACATGATTTGGTCCCCATACATCTGTATGCACAGGCTCTAACCTTTCACTCTTCTTTTCTTTTGCAAATCTGAGAAATCTGGCTCTCTTTTGTTTTCCATAAACACAATGCTCACTAAAATCCAAATCAATTCGTTTAAGATCTGGCAACAAATTTATTTTGTGAAGTATTTGCATCACCTTCTCACTCATGTCTCCAAGCTTATGATTCCACACTGCTGTATCCACTCATGTATAAACTAAGGATATAGAAGAATCAATATTACCAATACATAAATACAATGTACCTACCTTCTCTCCTTTTGCTATCACCAACGAACCTTTGGTGACCTTCCATGCCTTATCTGTAAATATAGATATACAACATTCACTTTCCAAATGCCCTGTTGAAATTATATTTTTCCTTAGATATGGAATATGTCTTACCTCTTGCAACAACCATTAGTTTCCATTCCTTTTCTTTATTTTTACCTTTCCCATTCCAACAATTTTTCATGTTGCATCATCACCCAAATGAACCTGTCCAAAATCACCTTGAACATAATCTAGAAAATGTTTCCTATGGGGTGTGGCATGAAATGAAGCCCCTAAATCTACTACCCAAGAATCATCAATATTATCTACAAAAAGAATCAAAGAATCTTGTAACACATCATCTGTTACATTTGCTTTCTGATTTTTCTCCTGTTGTGCATCTCTTTGTTTCTTTGGAGATTTGAATTATTTCTTCAGATGTCCTTTCTTCCCACAATTCCAACACTCTATCTTTCCCAGTCTAGATTTGTATCTTCTCTTCCTATAATTCCCACAGTTCCTTGAGCCATTTCCTCTATCCTTTTGTCTTCCCATGTTCTCCATGTTTAACGCATTACCTGATATCTCACCTGTGCTTTTCCATCTCATTTCCTCGCAAAGGATAACACCAACAAAATCATCAAATTTTAGAGTGTTTTAACCAGAGATAGAGTTACTTACATCCATGACCAAGCCATTATAGATTTATGGCAATGAGCACAAGATTAGAAGAGTCTTAACCTCATCATCAAAGTCCATTTTTATAGAACTTAGCTGAATAGTAACCATATTAAATTCATTTAAACGATTTGCATCAAACCCACCTTCTGACATCTTCACATTAAATAATATCTTCATCAGAAATACCTTATTGGATGTTGAAGGTTTTTCATACAGTTTATCCAATGCATCCATCAACTCCTTCATTGTCATTTCTTTCAAAATATTGAAAGCCATTGATGCTGCCAGGATCAGCCATATCGTTCCTAGTGCCTTTCTGTCAAGAACCTCCCATTCTTCATCCTTCATGGCCATTGTATTCTTTTCCATTCCACCCAATGGTAGGAATAGATCCTTCTGATATAAATAATATTCCATCTACATCTTCCATAACTGCTAGTTTTGGCCGTTAAATTTCTCGACCCTAAAATTTCCATCTTCCTCCATTACTCCCACTCGAACAAGGAACCTTCTTTTTCTGCGAGTTACCTTTCGCTTTGATATCATTTGTTACAAAAAAAGGATCGTGAAGCAATAAAATAAGATAAATGTGGAAATAAAACAGAAAAGATACACAATACAATAAAGACACATATATATGTGGTTCACCTAGTGTGGGATAGATCCACTAGAGAAATTTCAAGTTCTTTCCTTTATTATTATCCAACAAATGAAGGGATATAACCTACAACACACCTGATGTAACTTCCTATTCTTTCTCTCATAGTATCCTCTCTCATAATACAATATTCGCAATGATACATAGCCGCAATACAATTCCCTCATAAAATAGGGTTTCCTTCTAGGGAAAAAACCCTAACATAACTTCTACTGTCATATCTGGGACCTTATAATGAACGGTACAGATTTACTATGAAAATACATTATACATTTACAAGGAAATTTCTCCTTTGGGGGCTTCTCTCCCAAACCCCTATTGGGGGATTTCTTTCCCCCAGACTCCACAACTAGGGGGATGAGCCCCTCAAACCACGTAGGGGGGGCAAGCCCCCTATGCAATCCCCTCGCGTGGAGGAGTGTACAATATTCTGGGGTGTATAGTGTTCATGGGGTATAAACACAGCTAAAAACAAATACCTATGAAACAGGAATATAATTAGGCTCCAAAACAAACACAAAAGACTTATGAACCATTTTTATAATCTATTTTGTCAGTTTTGTTGCCTAATGTGGTTGTTTTAGATTTCATTTGAATTTTTTCAGTGGTGACAAAGTTTCAAGATCATTCAAATGATGTTTTCCATCCTTTTGGTCCACTTTTATATGTTCTGATAGGTAATGATCTCAAAAATAGAATATAGGTTAGGTTTTYCATATTGCATTATACATTATCATTTTTTTGTTTCATTTTTTCCTTAGGATCAACCCCACTGATTTGTGATACGAATCCTTCTTCAATGTTGTTCAAAATGTCATAATTCACATGGTAGAGTCTATCGATCATCGGTGCCCTAATTATAACATTGTTTGATGTTTTGGCASCCATGCTAAATATTTTTATAGGCTCGAGAGTCCCTTTTTAGTCCTACCGTTACTTTTCATTAAATCCACATGACTTCTTCTCAAGCTATTTCTGGCCATTACCAACTGAAATCTCATTATTTTTTCATTTCAAGTTGTATTGTTGCATCACATACCATTGCTTGTTCTTTTGAGCCTAATGCCAGCCTCAATTTTCCATTTTCTTCTTACTACATATGCATTCTCTTTAGTTTCTTTTCTTTGCATTTTTTGCCTTTGTAGATCATAACCCTAATATTGGATGAAACGCTATGAAGAGTGTCCATATCCTGCATATCTTCCTTACATTTTTCATAAGTATGTCCCATATGATTGGAACTAGTTTTCTTGCCCCATGACACTAATTTCCTCCACTATATTTTAGCATGATTTTATTCTTCTTCAATATTTAATAATACGAAAAAATACACAAAAAATAAATTTGATAAAAAAGAAGAGAGAAGGGGAAGAATAAAGATCTTTGTTTCGTTGACAACTGTCCCGAGTCTTGTCGCCCTTGAACAAGGAACCAATTTTTGAGTTGTCTTCGCAACAAGTTGGGTTTTAGTATGACCTTAGGTATGATAACATCAAGAGGATTGATGGAATTTTCAACCACTTCCTAATCAACTTAGAGAGAAGTTGAAGAGTTTTTCATTTAATTATCAATTTGAGGTCGTATCTTACATATGAACTGTCGTGCACCATATATGAAAAGATTAGTGTTGTTATAGATAAGGATTTGTAGTACTTTTTATGTCACAAATCGAGTATTCAATTTAATTAATTAAGTCACCAAATTATACTTAGTACATGAAAGTAAATATCCTACTTGCAGAAATTAAATCACATGTGTGAAATTGAAATGATACTTGTAGAAACTGAAATCTCACTTTGTGGAAATTGAAATCACACTTGTGGAAATTGAAATCACACTTGAAAAAATTGAAATCGAACTCGTGTAAATAGAAATCACACTTGTAGGAATTGAAATTACACTTGCAGAAATTGAAATCACACATGCAAAAATTGAAATCTACACTATGTTCTATTGGTGACATGCTTAGGTAGAATGAAGGTTTAGTTTGTAACAATTACATTTTCACACATTCAGTAACTATCCAATTTAATTATCAATCCAAAATTTCTAAAGCTATCACGAATATGAAAGAAAATATAATAAAGTGTAGCTGCAAGCAGATTTGCAACAATATGAGTTGCATAAATGAAGCTACAACACAAAAGGAATCATAATGACGCGAGTTGCAGCAATGTGAATTGCAACAACGTAAATTCCAACACGACATAATTTAAAGTGAAGTGAATTGTAGTACCTAGAGCTATAAAAATGTATATGGTATTGAACTCAAATAAATTGAAACATAGTTGAATTGTAGCTTAAATTTATTAAATTTTCTAACACTAATTAAATATCAACCACACATGAATTGTAGCATTGTTTCTATGAAATCAAAATTATAGGAGACTAAGAAATGAAATCATACGCTAATATACAAGCAGTACTTGACTGAGGAGGGTCCCATACCCTCTTAATAAAGGTACCGAGCTACGAAACCAGGACCACATGATCACTAACACATCAACACACGAATAAGAGAAGGAATGAAAATTATATTGAAAAAATATGAAAATAAAATAGAAGTCAAATACTTATTACCATAATTATGTCTCTCTCAACTCTGGGGAAGCTGAGGTTCTTATATAATATGATTACTATCTAAAATTATACAAAAGAATGGATGGAGAGATGTGAGGATCTGGTTGTTCATCCGATTGCAATGATTTTAGAAAAGATCTACATGTGTCGATTTGGTGGCAAAACCAATTCTCCTTTTGGTCATCCATTTTCCTCTTGTCGCTTTCTTCTATGAAGACTATTTCATAACCATCGGTGATTGTTATAACCCTAATCTGCACCAAACATACTTACCTGACATCATGCCATCCCATATGCCTTCTTTTCCAAGCCAGTACTGGACAACTCTGGTTAAAAAACCCTCTTTATAAAGGCCCACGTGCCTTGCTCCATTACTGCAAGCGTGTACATGGTAGTTGCTCCAATACAGCCCACATGTACCTACAAAAGCACAGAAAAAGGAAATTTGTTGACGAAACACACAGCTTTGGGCAAGTTAACTAAACCTTTCAGTCATGCATGGCTGGTCATTCGACCAAATACCTATCTCCTTCTAGCCTATAAAAGAAGGGGTAAGGGTCGCATTTGAAAGGAGGAAAATCATAGTAAAGAGACTATACCCAATTGAGCATTCCCCTTGTCCCAACCTTTAGCCATCCTTGTGCAAAGATAAGTATAGATAAAATCAGTTGGAGGATAGTTGAAGAGGAGCCCAGGACCAGTTTCGTGGAGCAGTGGCTGGCTTCATCATTGTAAGTTTCTTTAGTGAAGTTAATAATAAAGAAGTACTTTTCCCATCCCACCATATGAGGTTTTCATTGTTTATTTTGTACATGTTGATTAAATATCTAACCCATTAATCCATAGATCAAATGCATGTGGAGTTCTTTGTTTGTATTTTGTGAATGTNGTATAGAGAAAATCAGTTGGAGGATAGTTGAAGAGGAGCCCAGGACCAGTTTCGTGGAGCAGTGGCTGGCTTCATCATTGTAAGTTTCTTTAGTGAAGTTAATAATAAAGAAGTACTTTTCCCATCCCACCATATGAGGTTTTCATTGTTTATTTTGTACATGTTGATTAAATCTCTAACCCATTAATCCATAGATCAAATGCATGTGGATTTCTTTGTTTGTCTTTTGTGAATGTAGGTCAGCCTTGGGAGGAGAGTTGCAGTCAAAGAGAGACCAAGCATGAAGAAGGATCAATATCAAACACCAGAAATAAGGTATGTTCACTTGATCTTCTTAACTGTGTATTTGCTTAAGAATAATGGGGATTAGGTCAGGGGTGATGGTAAAAAGTAGGAATCTTTAGGTCTTTTCTGCATGCATGATAAAACCCTAAGTGCAAGTCTTTAGGAGAGATTCCCACCCACAACAGAATTGGCGAACGTATTGGGGAACCCTAGGGTTTTTGGAAACATTTTTTCTTGGGTATTTTTAAAAATTGGTTTCATTCCTTGTTTTTAAAGTTTCTACAAAAGTCTAAGCTAGTAGAGATTCTGGTCTTCCATACCAGTTATCTCTGTTTCTTTGCTTGACTGCATTTTTTTTTTCTTCGAGACCCATAGAGGTACATGAGGCCTGTATAAGGTCTACATGCATGTACCCATGCCCTAACTTCACACATCCCGCATGTACACGCTAGCTGAGGGAGTGTTAGTCGCGTGTATGATTTCAGAAAAATTCTTTTAGAGAGGCAGTCATCCTCTCCCCTGTCAGAAGTAATTCTTCTCAGGGGTTTTCTGGAACTCATTCTAGTCTTTGTTGTTTGTAGTTTATAGCTTCGGTTTCACCTCAGATTGGTTTGTGCTATGAAATTTTCTTTGAATTGTTTTCTTTCTTTTTTTTCTGTCTAAGAGAGTTTATAAGTCTTCAA
Organism: Picea mariana; assembly: GCA_032191745.1. Classification (NCBI taxonomy): domain Eukaryota; kingdom Viridiplantae; phylum Streptophyta; class Pinopsida; order Pinales; family Pinaceae; genus Picea; species Picea mariana. The sequence continues at coordinate 567 of JASDQU010316461.1, read as the reverse complement.
GAGTGTCTGGTCCTCAATACTAGTAGTCTTTGCTAGTGCTTGATTTCTTTTATTTTCATTTTTTGAAGATTTGCAGAGGTACACGCTGCCTGCAGAAGGTCTGCACACGTGTACATGCACTCTGACCTTACACAACTCGTGTGAACACACTAGTTGTCGAACTATCAGCAGCGTGCTTGTTGAGAAAATTGTTGTTTAAGGAGGGGTAGTCATCCTTTCCTTCATCAAGAGTTATACCTCTCAGGTTTTTTGGTCTCTGTCATAGTGGTCAGTAACTTAGGTTTGATCACAGTAATAGCTTTCTTTGTCATTAAGAAGTTTTCCTCAAAATTTTCCTTTTATAAGGTTTTTAGACAGGTTTGAGAGTCCTTTTTTAATCTGCTTATGTGTTGTTTTTAAAGAGACTCTTTGCGATCTGTGCTTAGGCTAGAGGTTTTCTTTGTCTTTACTTGTTGATATTTTTCCTTTTTTCTTTGTGAGCATTCAAATAAAAAAAAAAAAAAAAGAAAAAACTTTTATTTCTTTGTCTGGTTAAATAGTGTTGATTTTCATTAGTAACCAGGAAAA
>JASDQU010316458.1:0-13332 GCA_032191745.1 Picea mariana | reverse complement strand
GTGAGACTATGACCTAGTGGGGGTGCCCAGGCCACTGAGTCTCCTCCTCACCTCTCTAAGAGGTGGGGGACATTACATAATATACAAGTAGGTGGGACCCCTTGTTTGACTGATGGCACTATGGTGGAGAAGCAACACTTATATTTTGTTTACCTATGTGTTGATTGCATCACAAATGTTATAGCTCATTCACTTCGAATCGTAGATAAAACACTTATGATAAGAATTTCTGGGCAAGATGGTTAAAACAGTGGAAAAAGTGGTCTTGATTATCTCTTACAAAATGTGTTATGCTGCTTTAATGGGTGAAGGAATGATACTCCAGTTTGAATTTGATTGTATATTGATTATGGGTGACCACCCCAACCCTTGTTACAATTGTGGTGTGCATTGTTTGATTGCAATGTTAGTGGCATCCCTAAGCAACTAGTCATATGTTAATTGGAATGGGGCAAGGGTTGGCGCATTTTAGAATTTGTTTGTATGCAAACTTTGGATTATTGAGTTTGTATTGTTAATTGGAAATGGTAATGGAAGTGAGTTGGATATCGCATTTGGATTGTACTATACATGAATGAAGGCCAAGGGAGAAGCGATGTACAGTAAATGCACACCACTCTTACTCTCCTCGAGCCCACCACCCTAGCCATTTGCATTTCCCTATGTTAATTGTTGTGTCTTTGCCTTGCCCGGTCGTGGAAGAGGTATACCTCATGTTCATTTCTCCTTGCGCCATCTTCTATAGGTATGGGGTTTCTCTTATTTCTCCATCCATGAAATTCGCTCTGCCCTTAAATCAAAATGTTGGTTCTGGTTGCTCGTGGTTTGTGTAATTCTCAAGTTTTCACGATGTTTTTTTTTTTACTGTGTATTTATGATTGCATCATTGGTTTCCTATGGTGGTTTTTCTGAAACTATTGGCATTAAAAAAATGGTCGCAGTGTCTTTGTTATGTGTAACTGTTCGCAAACATTTGTTGAGTAAAATTTTGTGGTTGGGCCTACCTTGCCTATGGTTCTTTATTGTGGGTTTGGTCTCCCTGTTGAAATGGGTTATCTCTGCCTTAACTCTGGGTTTTTTGAATACTCCACCTATCAGTTAATGTTGTTGGTCTCTGTGGTTAATATATTCGCGCCATAACCTCCACCCTCTGACTATTGAGGTGAAGCACCTATGAAGTGAACTTTCTATGCTATGCAACTACCAAACCCTCTGTTTAATTTCCCCGTTGTTTCTACCACTTATTTTCATTGATATATATCGAACCCTATGCATTATAGTGAAGTCGTTGCTTACTCCAGTTTGAGTTTGATGAGAGCATTGTTCTTGCTCAGTTACTTGGGTATGAGTTTAATTGGTTTCTTTCTTGGCAATTGTGGAAAGAGTCTTGTACTCACCTATTCACTGGAAGTTACAGTCTGTTGAAGCTTGTGTTTCCGATAGCAAATGTTACTTATCTTGGTTAAATCGTCATGTTTTATTGTTTGCAAAAGCACCTGTGTTTGAAATCTCTGATGCTCGAATTGAATAATACTGCCCAAAATGAAATTAAAAGAGTTGCAGTGAATGGTGGTTCGATTTAATGATGSTTGTGAGTTTTTTTTTTTTTGAGCGTTGTGCATGACCCTATGGGATTTAAAGGACCTTTTATGGGGTTGATGTTATGAATCGTGGCTCGTCCACTCTACGATTATTATTGTATTCCTGTAGYGATTATGATGTTGTTCGTCAATTATGTTATATAATGACAGTATTGTTATCATGGTTACTTTGGTTAAATAATTATGGGCATATCAAATAGTTTATTATGTAATACAATTCGGAGGCCAACGAACAATTTTGTTAAAGAAAACATCAGTTTGGGTTATTGTTTTGGAAACAGAATATTGTTTAAACTTAAAAATTTTGAACAGAGATATATTTTGATTGCATTAGAGATAGCATGTTTTGATTTTTTACTTGAACGGTATTCGTAAAGTTTCTGTATCATTCTACCATTATTCGCTAATTACACTCCCTCAACGATCCCGATTTCACTTATTTCATCCTTGTTCTATAATATAAATTTTAAAAGATGATTTTGTGTGAAATAAAGGGAAATTGTTATGACAAGGGTTGAGGACTGATATTCTAGATGTTTTTAAATACACAGTTAATTTGATTATTAATTTTTGAAAAATATTCGTATTTCGATCCCCTCCATGATATCATTTTTCATTAATTACAAGCCCTACATATTTTCCATGAATCCTATCATTCATTATTCACGTAGCAATTAATAAATGATGTGTTATGGATGGATTTGCATGTATCTCGTGGTAATTTTAGAGCCAATTTTTTATTCATGTAAGCAGAGTTTCATGTATGGTTTAATTAAGAGCTTCATTACTGACAAATGGTTGCTACAGGATGATCTTTTTCAGTAGAGGCAGCAATGGTCGAAATAACAAAGACAGGGGAAATTGAAATCGAGGTCATAGGAGGCCTAGATTTTCTATCAATTTTTACGTTGACCCACAAGAATTGAACTAGTTGTTCCAAGTTGGGTTCTTTAATTGGGTTGGCCATGGAATATTGCACCCTCGACCAGAAAGACCCCCTTTCTAGCCTCCTCAGAATATTCTCGACATTCTCGTTCCTCCACAAGTATCTTTTCAACCCGAAGTCCCCGCAAATGATGGTTGGCAAGAAATTTTCCACCAGCTTATCTCTCACCATCGTGGTTGGCCTACTGTGTCATTGTCTTTACCACCACCAACCCCAATGTTCAAATTGCTCACGTTGTTTCGCGAGTACAATCCTTGCACACTAGCAAAAGATTGAAAACCGAGATTCCACAACCAATGCAAGACAAAGGAAAAGCAACAGCCTCCCCTCTAGTCCATCTATTGATTCCTCCAAATCTATGTCCTCTCGCCTCCACCTCAAGGATGACTTCTCCCATGTGATCAGTGAAATATAGCCTCAAAGGTCTAACCAAACAAAGGCCACTCAAGAGAAGCCAGTTGGGGACAACAGTGAAAAGAGGAAGTATGACTCGCAAAGCATCAAATATGGGTTCTAAATGCTTATTTTTATGTTTTTCATTGATGATGACAATGTTTAATGGTTTTCAACATATTTTGGACAGCAAGCCTTATTTTTGGATATTTTGTGGATAATGTGGATATATATATATATGATTTAAATTATTGTTGATATTTAAATATCTAGTTTTAAAATTCACAAGAGTTAAATTAAGACCCTTAATTATATATTATTATTATTTATTTCTCCTAAACCAATTTGTTAAGTTAATTGACTTAACTAACAAAATTAGTTGAACTACTTCAACTGATTGGGAAAATAATAAAAGCTTAATTGAATGAAGAAACAAAGGAGGAAAAAAACAAGAGAACCATAGTACTAAGGTTTTCTCTCTAATGTTTGATATAGTTTCAGTTTTATTTCACTTCTAAAGTATTTGAAATCATAATCCTCTTGATGACAGCAAGATCTTATTGAAGGCAACGAGATTCAAAGCTAAATTATATCTTTCACTAGCTTATCTTTGAGGTGTTAACTTGTTCTTGATAGTCTGTGTACTCTTGTTTGTTTATGAATTAATTTTCATATCTGATAAAGAATATTTTCAAGAGTCAAGTGGCAGCATGTTGTGGCAAGTTGATTCAGATCATTAGATTTCAGTTTCATTTCGATGTCAGAGTATTTTTGTATGGTGTCCATCGGAGATCTCTAAATTTGACTTTTGTCCCTACCCTCGCAGGGGTTTGTAAAGAATGAATACATTTTTTTGTATCTCGGAATTGAATAAAATCGATTATTATCCTATCTCATATTTGTGTTTATTGACTTGGTTCTTCATTTTCATTTCTGTCTCTATGTCTATTTTAATTGTAAAACCTATAGACATATAGCTAGTTTAAATTTCAGTTTGTTTATGTGGTTTCGAAATTAAACTTTTAAAAATCAGCCTCGATCCTCTGTAATTAATACTCTTGGATAGGGTGAATGTTTTGAGGCTATAAACCCTGGGTAACATTCTCAACTATCTTGTCCTGGCCAAATAAGATTCGAAAATGATTGAGTAAGGTCTCTCATACCTTTTCCTCAACACCATGCAATCATTGAACCTCAATAAGGAGGAGACTAACTTTTCTCGAACATGTTGTTGAGGCTACTCTTGTTGTTTGGATGTCCCTCTCCATCATTCCCAAGGGTGTTTTAAACAAGGTTAGAAAACTATGCTCCAAATAGATGTGCAATAGAAAGTGCAATAAGCAAGTAATTCCCCTCGTCAAATGGAAAAGGATTGCAAAACCAAACAAAGAGGGAGGATGGGGATTAAAAGACTTGAAACCCTTTTGTTAGATTTCATCGATGCCTAGGGGATATGGAAACTAAATTCCTTTTGTTAGAGTAATGAAAGTGTTATGAGATAGAGGCATGTAGCACCACTCAATGTTGGAGATTATCAAGTGCCCAAGGAAATCCATTGTAGTTAGTTCAAACGGTGGGCAATCCATGGTGGGGTCATACCCACTCATTGGAAATCACTTGGCTTGGTCGGTTGGGAATGGCCAATAGGTGATGTTAGGGTCCAACCCCTGGAAGGGGGTAAAGGAGGTTCCAACACTATCATGAGTGTTAATAGACAACCTACACTCTCAAAATTGTTTTTTCCTTGCAAAGGTTTATGACAAAACAATGAAAATTTGTGGGTCTTGTGCTAGGAAAGTTAAAATTAGTGAGCATCACAAAATGAATTGGCAATAGAATGGGAAGCATACATACTAAACTTGCAAAGGGAATCAATCAAGATAAGAGATCAATCAAACAATTTGGTCTGGACTACAATAAGATAGGAGTTACTTGCATTGTCAATGTATACTATCAAATGGCTTTAGCAAGTCAAGGGGAGGTTGAGGAGTCTTGGAAGTGGTACTTGATTTTGAAACTACAAGTGCCCTTTAAGATCAAGATCTTTTTATGGGTTATTTAATAATAAGAGGTCTTGACATATGACACCTGCAAAAGAAGTCATGGCAAGGTCCAAGAATATGTATGTTATGTAGGGAGAGCTCAAAAAGTGTCCCAGTTGTGTTGAAATGTGACTTTACTTCATACGTATGCTCAATGGTTAAGGGACTAACTGGAGGCAAAGATTCATGAGAAGGCATCTCAGTGGAGAAATCCCTTGAAGCATTCCTAGACGACAAGGTTACGAAAAGACCACCACTTGTTTCCCCTTTGTGTGAATTGGGCCATTTGGTTATCTAGGAATGCTACTCACTTTCAAGATCAATTTGCACCCCTATCATAGCCTTTATAAGACCAAAGGGGCGTACAAATATTTTGAGAAAAGTCATAAATAAAAGACGCAGTGTAGTGGCTGACTTGGAGGTTGTCGAGTCCTGGCCTTAGAGTTTTTTTGTTGGGACTCCTAACCAACGCCTTGGAGATATTGGGGCAAGGGGTTTGTTGCATATCTTTGAACAACAAAAGCTCACGTTTGAATGTGAATTCAAAAGTAAGGGTGGAAAACATTTTGATGATCATTGCATTTATATGGGGACTCCAAACTAGTTATCAATCGGATGTGATAGACTAGAGAGCAAAGGAGTATCAGCTCCAAGAAATGCACCTTCATGTCATAAAGGAAAGATTTCACTACATACACTTTCATCACATCCTCTAGGAACACAATCAAGAAATAGGCCAACTTTCAACACAGAGTAGCAGTGACTCTTCGAGGATTGTTTAGTTACATCATCTGCAGATGGGATTGAGGATGTCCTCCCTCCAAGGATTGCTAGATGAATTTGTGTTGTTCTTTCTTTTTAGTTGTACATTTTATGGAGGTTCCCTGGGTTTTATGATGTTATGCTTTTTCACTATCATAGGGGCATTGGGAAGACTCATTGACACCTTTTGAAGATTTTTATATAGCATCTCGTTAATTTTAAACAATAGAAAAAGTTAAAGATTGTCTTTTTCACTACAATAGGGGCATTGGGAAGACTCTTTGGTGCCTTTAGACGATTTTATATTGTATCTCTTTTCATGTAAAGAGAGGAAAAAGTTCAAGATTTTTTTCTCTAATAATACACACACAATTGAAAAAGGTATAATACACACACAATTGAAAAAGGTATAATACACACACAATTGATAAAGGTACAATACAGAGTTAAGAATGTAGAAATGTAAAGATTCTAACTAAAATGTAAAACAAACTATCACGATGACAATACAATGTCACTCTTATATATAATTGAAAAATAGTAAAATACGTAGTTGAGAATGTAAAAATGTGTAAATTATGATTAATATGAAAACAATATTTTCTATCACAATAACAATGATAATGTCACAATCACAAACTTTTGTTCATGATTTAATTTTCAAAACTTCAAATTTCAATGTCTTAGTTATAATTTAAATTATAGACAACTACAATCCATGCTCAATCACATTTAACACATAAAATGTAAAACACTAATCCATAGTCACTAATTATTAATAGTAACAATCAAGTCTTCTTCATGTGCTACACATGTTACTTCCTCAATCAAAACACCCTATAGAGACTTCTCTTAACATGTGGCTCATATAATGGGTTTGTAATTGTAGGTAGATCCACAAGGCCATTTGGTTGGATCTCATCATCCACACATATAGAGCATCATGTATAGATTAGTCACATTTCTTAGAAGACTTTCCCAATACCTTGGGTATTCCCAAGCAAGAAGATGATAGGTAATATGAACTTAGATCCGGATTTTCTGCCTTTTCTTCACTAAATGAATAAAACCAAATGTACTCCAATTCCTCTAGTAGTTTGAGGCACTAGCTACTTGTGAAAGTAACCATATAGTAAATGCTTGTAGCTCTTGAGCATGCACATCATGAAGTTGTCATCAGTCTATTGGATGTTTGCCATAACACCTATCACACAAAACCTCAATTGTGCCAAACTCACATTGCCCATGTGTAAATTGGGCAAGAAAATGAGTTTGGGTGATGGTGTTTCAACTAAATCGAGATCCTGAATCTTCTTTATTGCAATCATGGATCCCTTCATGATCTTTGTCATTTGAAGGTGGTCTCTTCTTTGTTTACTTCTTATCATATCATTTTGGAGTCAAAGATTGTAATAGTGGTTATAGCCAACCCCATGGCTATGAGGATTCCTTGTAACCAAGTAGAAGACCCTATAACATGTTACAAGGTCACTTTGTGTGATTACAACGTATAGGCATGTATCCTTGTTACTACAAGGTTTGACCCCTGTAATTGTTGTTATGGGGGTCATTATGCCATAGACACAAGGAGACCTACCTAAAATTATGGGTTAAATGCTCCTATGGCACATTGGATCTTGATCATAGGGGACACCCCAAACTCTATGGGGTCAATCCTAGGCGAGAGATTGAGGTATGTCATCTCACACTCGAGCAAGATAGAAGCGCATAGTCATGAACCTAGTGTGGTTTGTGAATCCAATGTGGGGCACATGAACCCAAGGAGTCACTACATGCACCCTAACTACACAAATACTTGAAAATTGCCCAGCACTTGCATCTAGCTTCATTTGCTTGCCTAAGGAAAATTGCCTTGGCCCAACTAACTTTCAGATAATACAAAATAGCACTACAAATTATCCATATTAACATGGAAACATGTTCTCAAGTGGATTGGACCTAAGTTTCAATAATAATAATAATCTAATTTAAAGTCACAGCCTAGCTAGATGACAAATTGATGTATGAGACCTCCAATTTCTATAATAATAATAATCATCATATAAGATCACAGCCTAGCTAGATGTCAAATTGATGTATGAGACCCCTTTATTTGTGAGACAAATCACCCCCTCCAAAGCAAATTGACTACTTAATCGACAGAGGTGTACATACTTTAAGCCCTCTAAATTAAAAACCACAATTAATTTACCACTAGACCATGAAAAAAATGCACTTAAATTACCTTTACCACTTGACCATAACGCACATTCTACATTATTGCTAATAAGACCTTCATATTGAATTGAGAAGATCATTTCACATTGTTGCTGACAGGACCTTCTATTGTGTATTAAAATGACTCGCTGAATCACTTGTATAAATATGAAATCTACATTGGAAAATACTTTAAAAATAATACACGTCAAACTATGGAGATGTAACAAACGCAACAAGCCCCAGGAGAAATATCAGCCATAAATTCATACATGAGATGCACCAAAGAAATGAAAAAAATCATTTCTCTTTACATTTCAACATACAGAGGCACTTGTCCGCCTCCCTGAGACCCCTGCCGGCCTACCTCAGACTCTCGCTGAGTGGAGCTTGTGTTTAAGAGGAAGAAGAAACTTGTTTGTCTGTGGCATGGGTGCTATTTTGAAACCGCTAGAACATACCATGTGCAAGGCTTACTTTCTCTTGCTCCCAGAATTTTGTATTTTGCTTCTCCAGGCTCCTCCTGTTAGACCTGGTGAGTATTTTGGCACATACAGCCATGGTAGCTATCGGTTTCCATTTTCAGAATTTCAGAGACTGGACTGCTAAATCCAAGAGCCTACTAGCGATGATTCATTCATCCTTGGTTGTTTATGGCAGTGATCATCTAAGCACCCTAGGATTAAGGACAAAAGCTGGCCCAAAAAGTAGTCGTTTTGATGGTACTTCCACCTCTTGCCTAAGGCTTCCAATTGCTTTACCTTTTCATTCACTCGAGACAAGCTTTTAATCCTTTTATGTCATTTAAATGGAATATGAATCTAGTTAAGGCTTAAAGTTCCTGGCCATTCAGGTCCATATGTAGTATTGAACAGTTGATCACCCTACGGCGAACCTTGAAGCCTCGTGTTTTCAAGTTCCCAACCTATTCAGGTCCATATGTCCTATTGAGCAGTTCACTCCATATGACAAATCACAAAAGCCTTGCCTCCTTTGAACACCACATAAGCATTTATCCCTGTGGCCCATTTCAGCTTCCTGAATTTCTTATGTATCAGTTTAGGTGGATTACCTAAACCTCAGCATTCAGTCTATGTGGATGTATCTCGATTCTTAACATTATTCCATAAGCTTGGAAACCTAGTCGTTAATCCTGTGAGATTCCCACGCTCAATTCTCTGATTGAATTATACAAGCTCAGCAATCTGCAGTTAATCCTGTGAGAGATTCATGTGAGATCTCCGTTTTTTGGCAGATTCCCACGCTCAATTCTCTCATTGAATTGTACAAGCTCAGCCACCCGCAGTTAATCCTGTGAGAGATTCATGTGAAATCTCCCTTTTTTGGCATATCAAATGGCACTGGTCCACCAACCACAAACACACCTCACCCCCCGGAATTGTGCAAGCTCAGCAACTTGTGGTATCCAGTGAGAGAATCATGTGAAATCTCCCTTTTTTGGCACATGGAATGGTACTAGTCCCCCAACCACCAACACACCCCACCCCCCTCGGAATTCTACAAGTTCAGGAACCTGTGGTTAATCCTGTAAGAGAATCATGTGAGATCTCCTTTTTTGGCATATGGAATAGTACTGGTCCATTAACGACCAAAACACTCCACCCCCCGCCCTCAAAAAAGAAAATACAAAAAGGATTTTTTGGGTTATGTTTGTAATATTTTTAACTTACACAGACTGCTCAAATTTACACTTCACATAAACCCAACGAAAAAAGATCCCACTTCAAAAACTATGCCAAGTAATTCTGAAATTGCATCATCATTCTATATATACTGTACAAATATGTTACAATTTACAAAGAAAAATTACACAAGGGAATATTTGACAACGGAAGAAAAACACACCCATAAGAGTATTATGCATTTTTTCAACATTTCCATTCTTATAGCAGATGACTGGCAGACTCAGTTATCAGAGAGTGTGTATATGGAACCAACGTAGCCTTCCACATCCCAAAGGAGAGAACCAAACGCAACAGCCTCCAGCAGTAGCCTCTTCAAGCTGGAATATGTTAACCTGAGTGCATCATCATGTGCAAAAGTTGTTGTTCCATCTGCTGCAATATGTATAACTGGCCTTCCAAAGAGAGCTTCAGCATGTTTCTCGACCATATTTACACTTTCTTTTGTTCTCATCATTGCACATCTTTGTAAACTTTCTGCATCAAAAGACATTATGTAGTCTCTTAGCTGCCTAGGTCTAGTTCTAGTTTCCACCAAGGAAGATGTAGACGGATCTGCCACAGGAATGGCATCCAAATCCTTGCCAGAGAGACACTTCGTCCTGGTAAAGAATTTACTTTCTCCTAAGTGCAAAAGATATTTCTTTACATCATCTGCATCAGACAAATAAGAATATATTGTCTCCAAATTCATTTCCAGCTGATATCTCTGTTCTGCTCTTCTCAAAAAATAGCCATACATTATGGTAGCAGCATAAACTCGTCCAAGGGTTAGTCTATCAATCTCAGTTATCGTGCGATTGTCAACAATATTCAATTTGCCTCTTCGGCCTAGAATCCTGGATATATGCTCTCTGATCATCTCAAGCATCTCTGGGGAATGAATGGATTCTAGTTCCTCGTCTTTTGGCAGCCAAGTATCTACCTTTCCATTTTCCATACATGACACTAGTCTGGGGACCATTGGTACATTGAGCTCCACAAACTTCTGAACAATTAGCATGTAGATGACCTCTCCAGCTGCTGTCTGACATTCATGTGCTTTTAATTCTGCTATCTTCCTGAGAAAGAAAACCAAATGTAAGAAAGTATGCCACATTCAACTAAATGACTTATTCTTGCATCATAATTCCTTGTGAGTGAATTACGTCACTGCAATGGACAAGATATCAGTGTCACCTCTTATACTCTGCATGAAACATACAAGGAAGATCATTTCCACCACAGATTAAGAAGCACAACCATGATATGATATTTTTCCAAAATACCTGAAGAGGACCCTTTCAAGAGAACTGGGATAACTTCTACAGGCCTTTGAAAAACAACAAGTGTGGTGGTAACAAACTTGTGCATTCAACACTTAATATTTAACGCAAATATGCCTGTAAGTTAAGCTCCATGGCAAATAATGGCCAAATGGCATATTTCCATTAACAGCCAGGATTTTATTTTGATATTTCCTTAGTCGGCACCAGAGGTTCCTAGGCATTCTAGCTAGTGTACACTTTTATTGCAGAAGTGTTCTCATGACTATTCACTAATATTTGGCAGCCAATACATTTGACATTCATTTTTTTCTGGTTGAAACTGCTAAAGTGGTCACTCTTAGGATGGGAACACAAATTCTTTCAATGAAGAAATAAAGCCCCTTTACTAGTTGAGGGATCTTTGAAATGACCAAAGATAGAAGAAAAAAATCTCAATTTCTGCAAAAGTAGAAACAAGAGAGCAAAAATATGAGAAAGTCCTACTACTTGGTATCATCTAAGGCTTCGAGGGTGAAGCTCATGAGGAGGGAGGGAATGTTGTGCCCCTAGCACAAATACTACATGTGTGGCATATGAGATGAGCCCTCCAATGGCTAGTGTGGATCAATGTTTTAAAAGTTGAAATCAGACTCAGAACCAGCCGAAAATCCAATTGGACTTGGATCGGACTCAGAACTGGCCAAGGTTCTGACCGGACTCTGATCAGAATTGGACCAGTTTATTAAAAACTACATAAAATATGAAAATTTTAATTGAAAAAATATATATTCATAAACAATGAAACATCAATGTAAATCCAAGATTCCAAGCCATTAGAGACTCTTTCTCAAATTGGACTATTTGCTTCAGTGAATTTATCTCCCAAGATTGACTCCATAACTCATGTACAAGAATATTGAATTATCTTCTTGACTCTTCATTGATCTGAGTCTACATGCTATAACCAAAACAAATTGTGATTTTATCCTCTTCATTTGACTGTTCTTTATTCAAGATGATAGTCCACAGGTTTTCAACCACTAGAGGCTGCTGCAAGGATCAAGGGGGGCTGCCGCCCCCTTGCGGGTTGAGGGAAGAGGCTTCATTTTATTTTTGTAAATTCTAAGCCTATTTCATGCCATTCCACTAATTCCCCATGGTATCAGTGAATCAATCCCCACTCCACAATAAATACGCTAATGACAATAGCAACACTCAACTTCCTCCACCCCCCACCCCACCTCAATGGAAGATGTTGAATTTCTACTTTGCTCTCAATCCCCTGCTTCTGCCTTTTAAAATGAGTCAAAAAAAGTCAAAATTTTGGATTTTATAGGCAACCTGTCCTAGACCCCACATGGCTTGTCCCAGACCAGTTTGGTATGGAACCGGTTTGAGGCCCAGTTTGGTACCTTTGGATATCTGGCTGGCTGAACCAGCCAGTTCCAGTTCCGGTTCAGCCAGTTTTTAAAACAATGCTATGGATTCATAGAGGCTACTTGAACAATTTAAGTCAATGTGATGGGTCATTAAGGTCATTTTATGCAGTTAGCATGTTGTTATGCCCCTGCTACTATTCTATTATCTCTGGGTGTGTTGGCCATGATCTCTAGGTTTAAGATTCATATCTACTATTATAAATAGATGATATGTAGCTAATTGTAAGGCATCATTCATCATTGTGAGACAATATATTCTACTGTATTTCGTGAGTTTTCAGGTCTAAGATGTAGAATACCTATTGGGTGGCAGGTTACCTTTCTCGGGCAAGCAATCTGTGACCTATCCCTTTGGATGCAGTGCGTCCCACACTATTTTATGCAATCTTTCATTATTTGTGACACTTAACACTATTCATTTAAATAGTGACATTATATTTCTGAGTATTTCATGATATTTCTGTTACCTTGGGTATATTATCCTGTACTCTCAGTCTGTTGATTAAGTCGGCCACGGCAAAAAGTCGGCGAGGGTCCGGAAAAAATCGTTTCGGCAAAAGTCGGAAAAAGTCGGAAAAAGTCGGCAAAAAATCGGAAAACCACGACAAACATTAAAAAATACAAAATATATTCATTTTTTTCAAAATTTTAAACATATAAAGCAACAACAACATCAGATAAACACATTGGCACATAAATATGGAGAAATCACTGATATATATGTAGTCACTAGTGGATGCCAAATAAAAAGTTATACATCAAAATGACATCACATATATAATTATAAAATGTATCTCATGATTCATCATCATGATGGAGTCTGTAGATGTCTGATATATAATGAGTCAATGCCAAATGAAACAAAATTAGCAGCTAGCTAGCTATCTAATATCAACGTCGGCCTCCGCCTCTCGGCCTTTTACGAGAAAATATAAGGGGTTGTTTGTCAGGCCTGCCCCTGACAATAGAAGGCCCTGCATCT
>JASDQU010316457.1:1585-13259 GCA_032191745.1 Picea mariana | reverse complement strand
GATGAGGGATGGGATGGTGAACCACCCATCCGTAGAGCCGTCAGGCCTGATCGGTGCGAGGGTAATCATGCCACACGCAACCTCGCAAGAGGATAAGGTGTATGGCAGAAGCGATTGAGGAGGGGGAAGATGCGAGGGGAACTCTGGAATTACGTAGAGTGAGTGATAGTAGAGAGGAAGGATTGCAACCTTCGCTCCTGGTCACTGGCAGATAGAGAGACGCAGTCTCAGAGCATCGTGGTCTCAGCTCAAGGGTGGCTAGTGGTAAATCTGCTGGGAGTCGCTACACCTACAGTTGGGTGGAAAGGAGCACCCCTCTCAGTAGTTGCACCCACCTCTAGTGTTATTTCTGATAAGTGTTTTACATATTGCGTCTTGAAATTCATATACTGATATATATGCTCGTAGAACTGTGAAATTATGAATGATTACAGTATAAGAATGTTTGTGCAGTGTTTCGATAAGAAATAGTAGATATATGCTTATAATAGAAAGACCCCGCGTGGCTTATGTTGATAAATGGATTTAATCATGCATGAATTGAACCAAGTCAGACTTCCAGTCCATCCTAGGGAGTGTGTTTCCCTTTGTCTGTTTCCAGGAATGCCCCAGAATAGATCTCTTCATAGAGATTTTCCCTCCTTGGAAAGGTTCACCAAGAACCCGGAAAAAGGAATGGGGCGCGCAAGTCTTAACAACACTATACGAGGAGGGATGACCCTCTTAAAATCTTGAAGTAGCAGCTTAGGGATAAGCATCATTCGACGGAAGAGATCCCATCGGAAGATTCCCGGGTCGTTCACGACCGTCATATTGACGAAATTAATAAGAGCGTTACATACTTTTCCTTTTCCCTCTATCTTCATGAATAGCTAGGAAATTGGGATCGTAGGTCCCCAAGGTCTAAGAGAACATTTGGACCGTTGATTTTTCCATATCCATGAGGTAGTGGAAGAAATGCGCGGGGTGGCACAGACCTGAGTCGTTAGATCGGCTAGAGAAGGAGACCTAGACCGTTGGTTTCTACGTCTGGGGTGTACCAAGTTAGGCATATAGAAGGGGGAGATCGACATCTATTGGATCTCATTCATAAATATTGCCGGTCGTCAGATCGGGTTAAGATGCTCGGAGTTTAGTCTCTAGAGTGTGTGCAGGAAGAATGGATCTAGACCATTAGATCTTGGTCCAATTACCGTCAGCCGTCAGATCGGACCGGAGCTGTCTGAGGGTTACTATTGGGAGTCCAACCATCGGCATATCGGGATTCTCAAGGACAAGAAAATCGAGACACTTCAAGTCTCGAAACGTCGGGAAGATCTGGACCATCTGTTTGAGGATACATGTGGCAGAAATCGAGGTTTACTATCGGGAGTCGGGATATCGACCTTCCCATGGATAGGAGATCGGGGAAGTCCGAAGTGAAAATCCTGGTAAAATCCGAGTCGTCCGTTTGGGGAGATAGGTGTCAAAAATCCGTAGAGAGTCGGGATATCTGGCATCGAAAATCAGAGTTCCCGAGGCCGTGAGAATTGGGACATCACAAGTCTTGAAACCCGAAGAAATCGGGACCGTCCATCAAAAGAGGACGCGTGGCAGAAATCGACGTCGTTGGGGAAAGTCCCGACAGGAAGTTGTTGATCGGAGTTTGGGTCATCGGGATATCGAGAATCCTGGTGACAATTTGTTTATGCATTTTGGAATCGCGAAGCTTGAAACCCCGATGAGTGGGAGCCAGCTGTCAACATAGCGGGAAGCCAGGATTCGAGGGATCGGGAATCTCATGAGCCAATGCATTTTGGCATTGAAAACCCCGTAGCCCCGATTAGGAATAAGACTGTGGTCACAGGGATAGTGGTCCTGTGGGCTAGGAGCCTAGCCAGGAGAGCTAGCGCGAAAAGGGGCGCGTCGAGATTCGAGGAATCGCAATTCCTGGGGACGTTTGCATTTCAACATTGGAAAGTCCAAAACCCCGATGGGGGACAAGGCTACAGTCTGGTGAGATAGAGGTCACGTGGACCAAGAGCTTAGCTTGGAGGGCTAGCGGGAATTGGAGTGCATCAGGAATTTGAAGTGCAAACCCCAAAAGAAGGATAAGGCTGCAACCTTATGAGAGCGGTCATATGGACCAGAGGGCATAGCCCGGAGGGGCTAAGTCCGGAAGAGAGCTCATCGGATATCGGAGAATCGAGGGTATAGGAACCCTCAACATTAGAAAGGGAAAAACCCTGAAAACCTGAAGTTGTCATCAGGGAAAGACCACGGTTAGGTGTAGAGAGCCGTATAGGTGAATGAAAGACCCATTGCTCAGGGTTGGCATTTCACTGATGCAAGCTTCGGGGATTCTCATTATTGAGAACTAAATGAAAAAGTTTGATTTGGGTAGTGGGTATGTTACATGGTATTAGAGCGGGTACCTTCTGCACAATTTAAACATTGGAAGGTAGATTCTGAAGAAATGGGTGGAAAAATGGCTCTCTCCACAAATGAAGCTCCCTTATTTGATGGAACATATTGTTGGGTATGTGTTATATTCCTTGCATGAGTAGTAATGTCTGAGCGTATGCATCGGGCACGCAGGAGGATTAGAGGGGTGCAGATCCCCCCGCGCGGGGGTCCAGGGGCAGCATCCCCGATTTTTTTTTTTGCCTCGGGAAACGTGACACCTACCTTGAGAAACGTGTCATGTATTTAGGTGGTTTTTTTTTCGGCACATGGTTTTTTGTCAATGGTTTTCTATTTTCGGTTAAGGAATTAGGGTTTTGGACTAATCCAGGTCATTGGTTTAGGGTTTTGGATGCCGTTGGCTCCTATATGTATATTGTATTGTAAACAATGTAACACAATGAATGAATGCATATAATATATGTTGGTTTTCCCGGTTTGGGTTTCCAGGGGAAAAATCTCAGTGTAATGTTTGCCATTATATCTTTTCTATTCTTTTCTGAATATCTATTTACAGTAGACATTGTACAAAGTTAGAATTTACATTTGGTATCAAAGCTTTATTGGCTTCAGGGGGACCCCTTTGTGATGCAGGAGCATCGTAAACAACCAGCCAAGAAAACGACATAAGAGGCAGAAGACAGCTGGAAGACCACCAACGTACGTTTTTGAAACGTTTTTGAAGCATTAATGTAATGGTTAAAGGGAAGCGTACTTGCATATTGTAAACAGATCATGAGCGATTCGTTCTCATCTGTAGAAGGTAGAGGCATTTATGCATAGTTAATGAAAGTAGGTAGATTTGAATTCATAGATTAGACAGTTTAGGAAGTAGGAGGGAAAATGGATATAGACACCCTCACCCTTGTATCATTGTAACATTATCATCATCATCCATACTTTCATAAGCTGGAGTGTTGTAGCAGAGAGCTGTAGAGAAAGACCCATGTACAGAAGCTTGAAATAATATAAGAAGCTTTGAATCAGATTTCATGGTGTTATGATGTTTTCTGTTAGTACATGTTGAATGGTATGCTTAAAGTTGTTCTATTCTCTCTATTATTCATTTGTTTTAATACTGTGTGTATGTATGATTTCATATTGAATGTTTGAAGTCTGAGAGAGAAAGAGAATGAGTTTCAATTGTTTCTCATCCTGAGAGAAGTTCCTGCAAGGAGTGTAGTGAAGCATCCGCAAGGTGTGCGTTGACAAGGTTTCTGAGTTTTATCTCAGAAAGCTCAAGAGAGATACCATTATTCTCATTCCAACAGAAGTGCAAGTGAAGCACAGAGGCTGTGCAAGGTGTGCGCAGGCAGGTTGAAAGCTAGAACTTATCAACCAAGGGGAGAGTTGAAGGATTGTTGTTGCAGAAGGCACACAGAGTTGAAGAATCAAATANTCCTTTGGAGTTTTGAGTTTGCGAGTTAAATATCAAGGAGGGATAGTACCTTTGAATTATTCAAAGGGAGACAGGATAGAATTTATCTCGCAGAAGTAAAGCTCAGGAGGGAGGACGTTGATTTGTTTCGTTGAAGCCATTGAGGAAGAGATTAAATGGTAGAAATTCTCCGTGGAGAACTCACGAAGTCGTGAGGACCGTAGGATATAGAGAATCTACAAGGTGGATAGAGGTTGGACGAACTCATCCTTTTGGGTTCAAGAATCAACGAGGACTGTTGATTGTGGTCAGATTGAGCATTGGATCATTTCTCGGACTTAGGGTTCATGAGTTTGGAGGTGGAATACCAAACCCTTGGAGTCGCGAAGTTTCGAGTTGTGAGAAGCGGAAGAAGAGATCTAGGCCATTGGATATGAACAAGAAGGAACAACTGTGGGATCAAAAAACTCTTTTCCATATCACATATCGGGGTTTCGGAGGTTGGGAGGAATCAGTTTCAACTACAGGAGTTGCGAAGTTGTGATAGTTGAGAGCTCGTGTGAATGCATGACACATCTGTCAGGCGGGGACCACAAGGGTGACAGGTGTCGTGTACTCTCACATCGAGGGGTCAACCCATAGTTGCCTATCACATCTCAGGGTTTCACAAGGGGAGAACACCAAGGTTCGATACTCCAAATCACAAGGTCATGAAGTTGCGAGAGGTGCTAGTGCTTATCCCTAGCTGACGGTCACGTGTGGTGGGTGTTGACAAAGAAGGAGCTATACCCATATTATGATCTCGGGCATCGAAGGTTGGAAAAAGAGAAGTTGAGGGGCTTCGACTCGCAAACTTCTGAGTTACGAGAGACATCTGTGTAAGGACTAGATCGTGGTCATATGGAAGTGTAAGGATCACCCTGGAGTAAATCTACATAGGGTGAGTTTTACAAAGGACCTGTGGATTCGTTGGACATTCCAGTGAGAAACAAAGGAGCCACTTCGGCTCAAGGGAATTTTGGAACGATCCTGAGCGGATCTTGGCCCGAGGGTTTGGGGGTCTGCATCAATTGTGGTATCAGAGCTTGACTCTGTTTGTATATTGCAGATGGAGGAAGCAGGAGGAAGAAGAGTACTCTGATATGCATCAGTTGTGGTATCAGAGCCCAAAAAAAATTTATTTGCTTTCTATAGCAGAGGGAAGGGAGAAAATTTTACAGTTATGTTTCCAAGAAGAAGAGATAGGTGATTACCTGATCCAGTAGAGGAAAGAGAAGTGTCGAGAAGAAGAGACAGGAAAATACCTGATCCGACTAGAGAAAGAGACATGCATGAATTATGTGCCAGAATGGATGATATGGAGACAACATAGAGGCGCATAGTCGACGCTAGGGATATCAGCGAGGATGAAAGTGAAAATGAAGCTAGAAATGAAGAAGTTGCAGTCGAGGATGTTGTAGAAGAACGCCTATTCAGTGGTGTTGCAAGGATAGGTGCCAGAGCGAAAATGGACATTCCAGTGTATGAGGGAAACCTGGATGTTGAAGAGCTTCTAGACTGGATTAGAGATATGGATAAATACTTCGACTATGAGGATGTCGAGGAAGAAAAGAAATTCAAACATGTTGTTACTAGACTTAAAGGACATGTAGCACTATGGTGGGATGAACTGCAGGCTGAAAGACGTTGCAAGGGCAAGCAAAAAATCAAGAGTTGGGATAGAATGGTTGCAAAGATGAAATCCAAATTCATACCCAAGGGTTATCAAATCACTATGTTTCGGAGGATGCAAAATTTTAGACAGAAGCTGATGTCATTGAAAGAATATACTGAAGAGTTCTACAAGATAAACATCAGAGCAGGTCATTGAGAAAGCGATGATGAAAAATTTTCTAGGTACATGAATGGTCTGTGATATGACATTCAAGATGAGATGAGCATGATGATCATTCAAAATGTGGAAGATGCTTATCAAATGGCTCTGAAAGCTGAAGAGAAGTTGAGCTAAAAGCAAGGTCAAAGAGGCCGAGGTAGAAGTCAAGCTAGAGGAAAAACAATTGCCCAAGACAAAACTCAGAAATCTAAAGAAGAGGGGAAGAAGCCTCAAACTCAACCTGAGAGAGGGGGAAGCTCACAGGGAAGGCAGTATGTTGATAGAAACACTTTTCCTCAAGCCAGAGGAAGAGGAAGAGGTAAAGGTGGTGAAGTGAAATGTTTTACCTGTGGAAAAGTCAGACCTAAATCTTATGAGTGTCCAAATAGGAAGAAAGAAGGTGGTGAGACTCACATTGTCGAAGCTCAAGGATGGAATTTTGACACAGAAGATGCTGAGGGTGGAAGATCTTTGATGATGCAGAAAGTTCTCTTAATGCCAGAGAAAGAGGAAAAAAACCCAGCCCAAAGAAACATTTTGTTTCAGACTGCTTGCAAGACTAAGGACAGGGTATGCAAGGTCATAGTGGATAGAGGTAGCACAGATAATCTTGTTTCTACAGAGATGGTAGAAAAACTAGAACTGGAGACTATTGTACATCCAAGCCCATACAGAGTTTCATGGCTACAAAAAGGACATCAGGTAAATGTCACTAAACAATGTTTAGTTGAATTCAAAATAGGAGGATATAAAGATGAAATATTGTGTGATGTCATTCCCATGGATGTTTGTCATCTATTGCTGGGTAGACCATGGAAATATGATAGAAACATGATTCATGATGGGAGAAAGAACACGTACACCCTGGAGAAAAATGGGAGGACACACATGTTGCTGTCGATTAAAGATAAAGAAGTGAAACCAGAGATAAGCAACACTGTACTTCTCATGAGTGGGAAGGAACTTCTTAAGGAGGTTAAGAAGAAGGAAGACACACAATTTATTGTGGTCAGGAAGCCTAGAATTGTTTTGACCTGTACAAGAGTGGATGATTTACCAGAAGAAATCCAGAAGTTGTTGGAAGAGTTCGTTGATATAGTAGTGGACAAACTACCTTGTTCGTTGCCATCAATCAGTAGTATAAGCCATCACATTGATCTTATACCTGGAGCCAGTTTACCAAACAAAGCACTGTAAAGATTGACGCCACAGGAGAATGAGGAAGTTAAGAGGCAGGTCCAGGATTTAATGGACAAAGGATTGGTTAGAGAGAGCTTGAGTCCATGCGCTATTCCATCAGTGCTCAGCTCGAAGAAAGATGGAGGCTAGAGGATGTGTATGGACTCAAGGGAAATCAATAATATTACCATCAGATACAGATTTCCATTGCCAAGGATGGATGATTTGATGGATTGCTTGAGTGGAGCAAGATTTTTTTCAAAGATTGATTTGAAAAGCGGGTATCATCAAATTCGTATGAGAGAAGGACATGAATGGAAGACAACATTCAAGAGAAATGAAGGGATGTATGAATGGCTTGTCATGCCATTTGGCTTAACAAATGCACTCAGTACTTTCATGAGATTGATGAATGAAGTCCTGAAGGATTTCATTGGGAAATTCATCATTGTATATCTTAACGATATATTGATTTTTAGCAAGACAGAAGCAGAACACTTGAAGCATTTAGCTACAGTGATGAGGAGATTACAACAAGAGAAATTGCTAATAAATATGAAGAAATCATCATTTATGAGGATGGAACTCATTTATTTGGATATTTTTATCTCTGCAAATGAGCTAAAGATAGATCCAGATAAGGTAGAAGCGATTAAGAATTGGCCATCGCCGAAAGGTGTGTTTGAAGTTGGAAGCTTCCATGGTTTAGCTATTTTCTACAGGAAATTCATCCAAAATTTCAGTGGGATTAGCGCACCGATGATGGATATGGTGAAGAAAAGACATAAATCTTTTCACTGGACAGAGGAAGTAGAGAAGAGTTTCAATCTGCTAAAGAAGAAGATCATGGAGCAACCGATTTTGGTTTTGCCAAATTTTAGCAAGACATTTCAGGTCAAGTCTGACACAAGTGGATTTGCAATTGGAGTGGTCTTGAGCCAAGATGAAAGATCGATCGCATACTTCAGTGAAAAAATGAATGAAGCGAAGGTTAAGTACTCCACATATGACAAGGAATTCTATGCGGTCATACAAGCGCTGAAGAAATGGAGACATTATTTGGTTCCCAAGGAGTTTGTTTTCAACAGTGATAATCATGCTTTACAATTTGTGACTCATTAAGAGAAGTTGAACCGAAAGCATGCTAAATGGGTTGAATACATGCATAATTTTACTTTTGTAATTAAGCATATTTCTGGAACTGCTAACAAAGTTGTTGATGCTTTGAGCAGGAAATGTTTGCTTATGCAGGAATTCAAAGTAAAAATTTTGGGTTTTGATAACCTCAAAGAGATGTACAAGGATGCCCCAGATTTTAAGGAAGCATATGAGGTGTCTGAGAATCCAATTCTCAGGGACAGAAACCAATGGACTGAATATATGATCCAGGATGGATTTTTATTCAGGGGCAATCAACTATGTATTCCAAAATGCTCCATGAGGGAGAATCTGCTGAAGGAAAAACACAGTGGAGGATTGGTTGGACACTTCGGTCATGATAAGACATTCTCAAATCTGAATGGCTCATATTTTTGGCCAGGGATGAGGACAGATGTTAAGAGATTTGTGGATAGGTGCAGAATTTGTCAGCACACTAAAGGAAGAAGGAAGAACACAGGGTTATATCAACCATTACCCATACCAGAAAAGCCGTGGGATGCAGTGAGCATGGATTTTGTATTGGGACTACCAAGGATGCAAAGAGGATGTCATTCAATGTTTGTGGTAGTCGACAGATTTTCAAAATTGGCACATTTCATACCATGACAGAAAACCAGTGACGCAACTCATATTGCGAACCTGTTTTTCAAAGAGGTCATTAGACTTCACGGTTTTCCAAGGAGTATCGTTTCTGATTGAGATACCAAGTTTGTAGGACATTTCTGGAGGACTTTATGGAAGAAGTTGGGGACAAGTTTGTCTTTTAGCTCAGCGTATCATCCTCAAACGGATGGGAAAATAGAAGTCGTGAATAGGAGCTTGGGAGATTTATTGAGAAGCCTAGTGACTGAACACCACAGTCAGTGGGATCACATTCTGCCACAAGAAGATTTTGCTTATAATGATTCAATCAATAGAAGCACAGGGCAAACTCCATTCCAAATTGTATATGGAATGCAGCCAAGGGGAGTTTCTGAATTGAAAGATTTGAAACAAAATGAATTCAAGAGTGCTAGTGCAAAGGACTTTGCAGAAGAAATGAAGGAGCTTCACAGCCAAGTCAAGGAATGATTGCAGAGATCAAGCCAAGAATACAAGCACAGAGCAGATCAACACAGGTGAGAAATTCAATTTGAAGTTGGTGATCTGATTCTCGCACATCTAAGGAAGGAAAGGTTCCCAAGGGGAACATATAACAAATTTAATATGAAAAATATTGGACCATGCAAGGTCATAAGGAAATTTGGGGCAAATGCATATGAGATTGAATTACCCGATGGGATCGGAATCTCACCAATATTCAATATTTCAGATTTATACCCTTACAGAGCTGAAGAAACAGGAGCAGAGGAAGAACATAAAGAGATTCAATAGACCAAACAAATGCCTATATCTCAAAAGCCACAGATGGAAAGAATAATTGACAAGAGGGTTAGTAAAAGGACTAGAAGGAGTATTTTGAATACTTGGTCAAATGGAAAGGACACCCAGTTGAAGATGTCAGTTGGGAGGATGAAGAAGAAATTTAGAAGCATGGACAGAATGTGGAAGATCTCATGAACATAAGTTCATGAAAATTTTCAAGCAATGGAGTATGATGCAGGAGCATCGTAAACAACTAGCCAAGCAAATGACGTAAGAGGCGGTAGACAGCTGGAAGACCACCAACGCACATTTTTGAAATGTTTTTGAAGCATTAATGTAATGGTTAAAGGGAAGTGTACTTGCATATTKTAAACARATCATGAGCGATTCKCTCTCATCTRTAGAAKGTRGAKRCATTTATGCATAGTTAATGAAAGTAGGTAGATTTGATTTGAATTCATAGATTAGACAGTTTAGGAAGTAGGAGGGAAAATGGATATAGMYACCCTCAYCCTTSTATCATTKTAAMATTATCATCATCATYCAKAMTTTCATAAGMTRGAGWGTTGTAGCAGAGAGMTRTAGAGAAAGACCCATGTACAGAAGCTTGAAATAATATAAGAAGCTTTGAATCAGATTTCATGGTGTTATGATGTTTTTTGTTTGTACATGTTGAATGGTATGCTTACAGTTGTTCTATTCTCTCTATTATTAATTTTTTTTAATACTGTGTGTATGTATGATTTCATATTGAATGTTTGAAGTCTGAGAGAGAAAGAGAATGAGTTTCAATTGTTTCTCATCCTGAGAGGAGTTCCTGCAAGGAGTGCAGTGAAGTGTTCGCAAGGTGTGCGTTGACAAGGTTTCTGAGTTTTATCTTATAAAGCTCAGGAGAGATACCATTATTCTCATTCCAGCAGAAGTGTAGGTGAAGCACAGAGGCCATGCAAGGTGTGCACAGGCGGGTTGAAAGCTAGAACTTATCAACCAAGGGGAGATTTGAAGGACTGTTGTTGCAGAAGGTGCACATAGTCGAAGAATCAAATACTTGGAAGTATTTGAAAGAGTGTCGCAAGGACTACGTGCATGAGTCCTTTGGAGTTTTGAGTTTGCGAGTTAAAGCTCGAGGAGGGATAGTACCTTTGAAGTATTCAAAGGGAGATAGGATAGAATTTATCTTGTAGAAGTAAAGCTCAGGAGGGAGGACATTGATTCGTCTCATAGAAGCCATTGAGGAAGGAATTGAACGGTCGAAATTCTCCATGGAGAACTCGCGAAGTCGCGAGGACCATAGGATCTAAAGAAACTGCAAGGTGGATAGAGGTTGGACGAATTCATCCTTTTGGGTTCAAGAATCAACAAGGACCATTGATTGTGGTCGGGTTGAGCGTTGGATCATTTCTCGGACTCGGGGTTCGTGAGTTTGGAGGTGGAAGACTAAAACCTTGGATTCGCGAAGTTCTAAGTTGCGAGAAGTAGAAGAAGATATCTAGGTCGTTGGATCTGAACAAGAAGGAACAACCGTGGGATCAGAAACCTCTTTTCTATATCGCGTATCGGGGTTTCAGAGGTTGGGAGGAGTCAGTTTCAACTGCAGGAGTTGCAAAGTGGAGAGAGCTGAGAGCTCGTGTGAATGCGTGACACATCTGTCAGGCAGGGACTGCAAGGGTGAAAGGTGGTGGGTACTCATGCATCGAGGGGTCAACCCATAGTTTCCCTATCGCGTCTCAGGGTTTCGCAAGGGGATATCACCAAGGTTCGATACTCCAACTCACGAGGTCACGAAGTTGCGAGAGGTGCTAGTGCTTAGCCCTAGCCAATGGTCACGCATGGTGGGCGCTAACAAAGAAGGATCTATACCCATATCGTGATCTCGGGCATCGAAGGTTGGAAAAAGAGAAGTTGAGGGGCTTCAACTCGTGAAATTTTGAGTTGCGAGAGATGTCTGTGTAAGGACCAGATCGTGGTTGTATAGAAGCGTAAGGCTCACCTTGGAGTAAATCTACATAGGAAAAGTTTTACAAAGGACCTGTGGATTCGTTGGACATTCCAACAAGAAACAGAGTCGCTTTGGCTCAAGGGAATTTTGGAATGATCCTGACCGGATCTCAGCCCGAGGGTTTGGGGGTCTGCATCACTTTGTGGTCAAGGGTTTGGCTTGGGACTGCGATAAGCCTTGTTATAGTGGGAGATCTACGGTATTGTTTTTCAGGTGAAAATAAATGGCAAGCAATTCGAAGATGGAGATCGAGAAGTTTAATGGGAAAATCTTTGAG
>JASDQU010316455.1:0-13355 GCA_032191745.1 Picea mariana | reverse complement strand
AACCCTCCTCTATATATATATGAGACAAGCCTAGTGCCTCATCTCTCTAAAAGTCCCTAGAAACATAATAATCCATGATATGGTGGATAGGTCTCAAGTTGACCCCCAAAATAGCCTCCAAAGTAAAGATAAAATGTTAATACATAAAAAATTCCTCTCAAAATTCCACATGTGTGAGAGTAGAGGAAAAAAGGAGTTTGATGTCATCTACTCAAGGGGACAAGATCTCCAAAATTTACATCAACCCCCAAAAGGTGCCAAGAATCATCAAAATTCAAGTCTCATCATCCATAGGATCACATCTCATCATCAACCAAGTTCCAACTCATCACCCATGTGCTAGGTCAACTCAATGAAAATTCATATCACTCTAGGCATGACATCATCATCCAAATGTGAAATTTCCTAGGTGGAAATGCCAACGTCATGAAGGAGGATGGCTCCATCATCCCTCCAAATGGGTATATAATCCTTGTCAAGTGTCATGGCATCAATTCAAACTCTAAATTCCTCATGGGTTGCAACGTCCAAGGTGTGGGATTCCTACCTTCTAAGTGACACGTCAAGCTGCATGCACAATGTCATATCTCAAATGTACAATGTTCCAGGTCCAAGAGGTGTCAGAGGGTATCAAGGAACATGTCAAGTCATCTCATGACCCAACACTCATGATTTTTATCCCTCATTCCTAGGGATAACTAAGGAGATGATGTCTTAAGGCCCTAAGGTTGTAAACATGGAGTATCGAGAGATGGATTGACTGATAGTGTCCACTTACACAGATGGACCCTGTAATACCCCTATTTCCCCCATCTTGTAAATATAACAATATTTTTCTAAAACGATAGTGTGAATATTTATGATACTGATGTAAAAATGAAAATGTTGGACAACTGTTGAGGGGGGATTTCCTACACAGGTAATGATGCCATGAGAGGGAAACAATGAGGAAATTTCCCTTTCCAATTTAAAATTCAAGAAAAATCCAGATTGCCCATTTGCTAGAATTGTGATTAATGGAGGAAGTGGGTAGTTGAAATATCATCTTCCCACATTTATGAACAAGAATGGGTTTTGTACCAGAACTTCCTTGCCTCGGAAGAATGGGAAGAAAAGTACCCGTCTATAGGATTCTAGGTTGACCCATGAATTGGGGGATTTGACCCATGAAATATTATAAAACAAGGCAAGAAAAAAAAGGGAAAGACAAGAAGAGTGAGTAGAGGACTGAGTCTGGTGACCTTTTTCTGAAGACGAAGAGAATGTGGAGCTCTCTGGTTCTGAAGATAACTGCAAAATGATTTTTTTCTGGGTATGGGAATTGTTGGGCAGCGCTTTCTAATCAAGCTGATAAATGGGGTTGCAGAGAGGATGAGTGACTGAGGAAGCACTCATTGTAGACCCCCTTGCTTGGTAAAAAGAGAAGTGATCTTCTAAATTTCGATGGGAAGAGGAGAGCGATCTCAGTCCCTGGTTGTTGCTAAACAAAAGGAAGAGTCTCTCTCAAAGAATCATGACCTGGATAGGGGGTGGCCAGGGGTAAATCCGTCCATGATTTGTTGTGCCTATAATTGGGAGGAAAAAGGAACCCCTGTCAGCAGTTGTAGCATTTTTGGGGTCCTAGATAAGTATATTTTTGTCAAATCTCTGTAGTGTCAAGTTTAGAGAAAGTTACAGACTATGTTTTAATAGTTGTGTAAGTTTAATTTATGAAAAAAGTGACTTGAGAAATTTAAGCAAAATAAAGAGAATGTCCTAGTTGAAGCTCTTTTGATTTAATTTCTTATCTCTTGACTATCTGTGTGCTAGAATAGGATTTATGAGAGTGGATGTTGTGGTTGATTGTGATGTACAGTTTAATGCATGCTTGGGAATTGATGATTGAACAGTTAAAAATATCTATAACACTTCTGAAAGAAGAGAGTGATTTTTATGCGTAATAGTGCTCCATTTTAGTATGTGCTCAAATCCCCTGCCAGAAAAGTTAGAGGATATCAGATCTCTGTGGACTTTAGGAAATAATCCCAAATATGGAAAAACATTAGAAGTCCTTATAAATAATTATTGAGGGAAAATAATTAGGACATAAACATGAAATTGGTCTAAATGAATTAAAGCACAAAAGTTCTCAAAATTCTATTTGGGGCATAAATGATGCAGGAGCATCTCAAGCGAGCCAGCATGGAGGCAAAAGACAGTTGGAAAAGTGCCCAGCAAAAAATTTGAAAATATCCTGAAACATTAATGAAGCCATCAAGTGGAGGCACACTTGTAAAATGTAAACAGACCTTGAGCGATCCGCTCTCGTCCTTAGTAGGTAGAAGGCATTTATAATAGTAAATGCAAGTAGATAGAATTTAATGTGTATATTAGATAGTTTTAGGAGTGGAGGGAAAACGGAATATAGACACCCTCATTGTGTATTGTAAGATATAACAGAACAGATAGAAGAGATTATGCCAATTGAGAGCATAGAGCATAGAAGAGAAGAAGCAGGGAGCTGCGTAGAAGAATTCCATGTACAGAAGTTCTGGATTAATACAAAAAGGCTTTGATTCAGACTCATGGTGTTCAAATATTCTCTGTGTATGCATATTTGAATGTTATGTTCATGGTTTTACTCTTTCTGTCATGCAATTTCTTTTAGGCTATGTATGAATGATTTCTTGTTGAATGTTTGAAATCTAAGAGAGAGAGAGAGAGAGTAAGGAAAATGAGTTTCAATTGTTTCTCTATCTGAGCAAGAGTTCCTGCAAGGAGTGCGTTGACAAAGGGTTCAGAGTTTTGTCTCTGAAAGCTCAGATAAGATAGCTTTTGTGATCATTCCCACAGAAGTGCAGCTAGGCACAGGAGCCGTGCAAGGAGTGCGCAGGCCGAGTAAAGTCTCAGAGTTGCGAACCTGAGCGAAGTATTGAGAGACTGTTGTTGCAGGGTGTGTGCAAAGTCGAAAGGAGTTCAACACTTGGAAGTGTTTGAAGGTCTTCCGCAAGGAGTGCGTGCAGGAGTATTTTTTTTTTTCAAGACTCGGAGTTGGAGAAATCTCAGGAAGGATAAACTCTTCGAGAACATCGAAGGAAGTGCAGGAAGTTGTGCAGTGGATGGAGAGAAGGTGTTGCAAGTTGCGTCGCAGGCAGTTGAGTATCGTGGGAAAACCACCTGGTAAAAAGTTGCAGAAGTCATTGTGAAGGAAAGAGATGGACGGTCGAAATTCTCTGTGGAGAATTCGTGAAGTCCCATGAGCCATCAGATCTCACGGAGGAGAAAGGGAGTTACGGTGAGTATTCCCAAAGGTTTAAGCTCAGGAGAGGTAGAACTGTAGATTCAAGCCAACAGGGGTCGTTGGATTTACAAGTGGATTTCTATTTCGGGGTTTCGTAGGTTGAAGTTCCGTAATCTTTGTAACAGGACTCGTGAAATCACGAAACGCGAAGTCCCAAAGGGACGAAAGGATTTTGAGGGCCACAGAATCAAAAAGGTGGACAGGTGGCACACTCTCGACAAGGGATTCAATTCCATTGACCATTTCGGGGTTTCGTGGGTTGAAGTCCTGAAACCTTTGCATCAGGAATCGTGAAATCGCGAAGTCCGAAGTCCCGACGGAGTGAAAGGCTGTTGAAAGGTCAACCTTTCGAGCACCTCGGAGTTTTGGTAAATCGGGTTTTGGAAGTCGAGGGGACGAGTTGCTTGACATCGCAACTCTCGAAAGCGCAACAAGGAGAAATCCGAAATTTACAAGGGAAAGGTCAAGTGTTGACTGTTTTCGGGTCTCGAAGATTGAGAGACAAAGCGCTTGACCATAGGATTCACGGAATCACGAAGTCCAATCTTTCGAAGCGTGAAGGGATATTCCACGAGGTTTTACTATGGGTGCATATTTCTCGAAAGGGAAATCGAAGAGCCATTTCCAGGAGCTCTTCGGGCCAGTGGAAGAGGAAAGATCCTGTGTGCATGGGCTTCTGACCTATGAGTTGGAAGGCGCTCGTCCATCATTTGGTATCAGAGCACAGAAAGGTTTCTTTTCTTTCTGTAGAAGGGAAAAGGAGAATTCACCATGCCTCTGAGAAGAAGGGACAGGCAAACACCCGATCCACCAGAGGAGAGGGAAATACCGAGAAGAAGGGGTAGGCAGATGCCTGATCCATCCATGGAGAGAGAGATGCGTGATCTACGCGCCAGACTTGAGGACATGGAGACAACACAGAGGTGCACAGTCAGTGTTGGGGATCTTAGTGATTCCGAAAGTGAAATTGAAGATGAACATGAAGGAGAAGAAGTTGCAGCCGAAGATGCAGCAAACGAACGCTTGATTAGGGCTATTGCAAGAATGGGTGCAAGAGCGAAAATGGACATTCCAGTTTATGAGGGAAATTTGGATGCAGAGGAGATTCTAGACTGGATTAGAGCCATGGACACATATTTTGACTATGAAGATGTCGAAGAGGACAAGAAGGTCAAACATGTTGTCACGAGATTAAAAGGACATGCAGCATTGTGGTGGGATGAACTACAAGCTGACAGACGCTGCAAAGGCAAGCAGAAAATCAAAAGCTGGGACAGGATGATCGCAAAGATGAAGGCGAAATTCATCCCCAGATATTATCAGATCACTCTGTTTCGAAGAATGAAAAACTTGAGACAGAAACTGATGACAGTGAAGGAATACATGGAAGAATTCTACAAACTGAACATCAGGGCAGGTCATCGAGAAAGTGATGATAAAAAGGTTGCTAGATACATAAATGGCCTGAGATACGACATTCAGTATGAGATGAGCATGGTAACCATCCGAACGGTAGAAAATGATTATTAGATGGCTCTAAAAGCTGAAGAGAAGTTGAGACGAAAGAAAGGTCAAAGAGGCCGAGGCAAGAGTCAAGCCAAGGGAAAATCAGTTGTCCAGGATAAAAATTAGAAACCCAAGGAGGACTGGAAGAAACCTTAGACTCGAACTGAGAGAGGTGGAAGCTCACAGCGAGGGAAATATGCTGAACAGAGAGGACAACATACCAAACAGAGAGGATATTATGTTGATAATAATATTTTTCCTCGTACCAGAGGTAGAGGAAGAGGAAGAGGTGGAGTAATAACATGCTTCACATGTGGAAAAAATGGGCACAAGTCTTATGAGTGTCCAGATAAAAATAAATAAGGAAGTGAGACTCATATCGTCGAAGCACAGAGGCGAAATATTGAGGCAGAAGATGCTGAAGGCGGAAGATCGTTGATGATGCGAAAAGCTCTTTTGACACCAAAGAAAGAGGTGGAAAGTTCATTCCAAAGAAACAGACTTTTCCGGACTGCTTGCAAAACCAAGGACAGGGTATGCAAGGTCATTGTGGACAGTGGTAGCACAGATAATATTGTTTCTATAGAGATGGTAGAAAAGTTGGAACTGGAGACGATTGATCATCCAAGCCCATACAGAGTTTTGTGTCTACAAAAAGGACATCAGGTAACTGTCATTAAACAGTGTTTAGTTGAATTTAAGATAGGAGGATATAATGATAAGATATTCTGTGATGTTATTCCTATGGATGTTTGTCATCTATTGCTGGGAAGACCGTGGCAATATGACAGGAATGTGATTCATGATGGGAGAATGAACAAATACACCCTAGAGAAGAATGGGAGGACTCACATGTTTCTTCCAATCAAGGATAAGGAGGTGAAACCTGAAGTAAGCAACATTGTACTTCTCATGAGTGGGAAGGAACTTCTTACAGAGGTTAAGAAGAAAGAGGAACCACAATTTATTGTGGTCAGGAAGCCAAAGATTGTTTTGACCAGCACAAGGGTAGATGATTTACCAGAAGAGGTTCAGGAACTACTAGAAGAGTTCGTTGACATAGTAGTGGGCGAACTACCTCGTTCGTTGCCACTGATCAGAAGTGTGAGTCATCATATTGATCTCATACCAGGAGCCAATTTTCCAAACAAATCTGCGTACAGATTGACACCGCAAGAGAACGAAGAGGTCAAAAGACAAGTCCAGGATTTGTTGGACAAAGGTTTGGTCAGGGAAAGCTTGAGTCCATGTGTTGTTCTGACAGTACTCAGTCCAAAGAAAGACGGAGGCTGGAGGATGTGTATTGAATTGAGGGAAATCAACAAGATAAACATCAGGTATAGATTTCCATTGCCAAGGATGGATTGCTTGAGTGGAGCAAAAAAAATTACAAAGATTGATTTGAAAAGCGGTTATCATCAAATCCGCATGAGAGAAGGTGACGAGTGGAAGATAGCCTTTAAGACCAACGAAGGGTTGTATGAATGGCTTGTTATGTTGTTTGGCTTAATGAACGCGTCGAGTACCTTCATGAGGTTGATGAACAAAATCCTAAGGGATTTCATCGGAAAATTTGTTATCGTATATCTGGATGACATACTGATTTTCAGTAAAACAGTGGCAGAGCATCTGAAACACTTGGCTACAGTGATGAAGAGGCTATAGCAGGAGAAGTTGCTGATAAACATGAAGAAGTCCTCATTCATAAAGAAGGAGCTCATTTATTTGGGTTTTGTTATTTCTGCAGATAAATTGAGGATGGATCCAGATAAAGTGGAAGTGATTAAGAATTGGCCATCACCGAAGAGTATATTTGAGGTGAGAAGTTTTCATGGATTGGCTAGTTTCTATCAGAAGTTCATCAGAAATTTCAGTGGCATTAGTGCACCAATGATGGATATAGTGAAGAAGAGAGATAAGTCTTTTCACTGGATAGAAGAAGCTGAGAAGAGTTTTAATTTGTTAAAGAGGAAAATCACAGAACAACCAATTCTGGTGTTGCCTGATTTCCAAAAGACATTTCAAGTGAAATGTGATGCAAGTGGATTTGCAATAGGGGAAGTCTTGAGTAAAGAAGACAGGCCGATAGCATACTTCAGCGAGAAGCTAAATGAAGTGAAAGTGAAGTACTCCACTTATGATAAGGAATTATATGTTATTATTCAGGCATTGAAGAAATGGAGGCATTACTTGATTCCCAAGGAGTTTGTCTTATACAGTGACAATCATGCACTACAGTTTGTGACTCAATAGGAGAAGTTGAATCAAACACATGTAAAATGGGTTGAATACAGGCAAAATTTCACTTTTGTGATTAAACATATTTCTGGTACTGCTAACAAAGTTGTTGATGCTTTGAGCAGGGAATGTTTGCTATTGCGGGAGTTCAGAGTCAAAACGTTGGGTTTTGATGATCTCAGGGACATGTATAGGAATGATCCAGATTTTAAAGGGGCATACGAAGCAGCTAAGAATCCAATTCTCAGAGATAGAAGCCAATGGGCGGAATACATGATCTAGGAAGGATTATTGTTTAAAGGTAATTAGCTTTGTATTTTGAAATGCTCCATGAGGGAGAATTTGCTAAAGGAGAAACACAGTGGAGGATTGGTCGAGCACTTTGGTCACGACAAGACATTTGCAAAGTTGAATGAGTCACATTTTTGGCCGGGAATGCGAGCAGACGTCAAGAGATTCGTGGACAGATGCAGAATTTGCCAGCATTCTAAGGGAAAGAAACAGAATGTGGGGTTTTATCAACCATTACCCATACTTGAGAAGTCGTGGGATGTAGTCAGCATGGATTTCATATTGGGGTTGCCAAGAAAACAAAGAGGGTTTGACTCAATCCTTGTGGTGGTGGATAGGTTTTCCAAGATGGCACACTTCATTCCATGTTAGAAGACCAGTGACGCAACTCACATTGCGAATCTGTTTTTCAAAGAAGTCATTCAACTTCACGGCTTACCAAGGAGCATAGTTTCGGATCGAGACACTAAGTTCATAGGACACTTTTGGAGGACCTTATGGAAGAATATGGGAACTAACTTATCATTTATTTTAGCTTATCATCCTCAGATGGATGGACAGACAGGAGTGGTAAACAGAAGTCTGGGAGACTTGCTGAGGAGCCTGGTGATGGAACACCACAGCCAATGGGACAACATATTACCACAGGTGGAATTTTCTTATAACGACTCAGTTAACAGAAGCACAGGGTAGAGTCCATTTCATATTGTCTATGGCATGCAGCCGAGAGGAATTTCTAAGCTGAGAGATTCAGAACAGATTGCGACTAGAAGCACTAGTGCAGAAAATTTCGTAGAGGCGATGAAGGAACTTCACAGCTAGGTGAAGGAGTGATTGCAGAACTTGAACCAAGAATATAAGCACAGAGCAGATCAACACAGGAGACAACTTCAATTTGAGATTGGTGATTTGATTCTGGCACATTTGATAAAGGAAAGGTTCCCGAGAGGAACATATAATAAACTAAAAATGAAGAAAATCAGACCATGTAAGGTCTTGAAGAAATTTGGGGCAAATGCTTACGAGATTGAATTACCCGATGGGGTCGAAATTTCTCCGATATTCAATATCTCATATTTGTACCCATATAAAGCTGAGGAATCAGAAGAAGGAAATGAACATCCAGAGGTCCAGTGGACAAAACAGATGCCAGTTGCAGAAAAGTCACAGATGGAGCGCATACTGGACAAAAGGGTCAGCAAAAAGACAAGGCGAAAGCAATACTTTGAGTATTTGGTCAAATGGAAGGACCATCTAGTTGAAGATGCCAGCTGGGAGAACGAAGCAGAGATCCAGAGGCATGGACACACCATATGTGAGCTCATGGATAGGAGCCCATGAAAATTTTCAAGCAAGGGAGTATGATGCAAGAGCATCTCAAGCAAGCTAGCGCGGAGGCAAAAGACAGTTGGAAAAGTGCCCAGCAAAAATTTTGAAAATATCTTGAAACATTAATGAAGCCGTCAAGTGGAGGCACACTTGTAAAATGTAAATGGACCTTGAGTGATTCGCTCTCATCCTTAGTAGGTAGAAGGCATTTATAATAGTAAATGCAAGTAGATATAATTTAATGTGTAGATTAGACAGTTTTAGGAGTGGAGGGAAAACGGAATATAGACACACTCATTGTGTATTGTAAGATAGAACAGAACAGATAGAAGAGATTATGCCAATTGAGAGCATAGAGCATAGAAAAGAAGAAGCAAAGAGTTGCGTAGAATAATTCCATGTACAGAAGTTCTGGATTAATACAAAAAGGCCTTGATTCAGACTCATGGTGTTCAAATATTCTTTGTGTATGCATCTTTGAATGTTATGTTCATGGTTTTACTCTTTCTATCATGCAATTGCTTTTAGGCTATGTATGAATGATTTCTTGTTGAATGTTTTAAATCTGAGAGAAAGAGAGAGTAAGGAAAATGAGTTTCAATTGTTTCTCTATCTGAGCAAGAGTTCCTGCAAGGAGTGCGTTGACAAAGGGTTCATAGGTTTGTCTCTGAAAGCTCAGATAAGATAGATTTTGTGCTCATTCCCACAGAAGTGTAGCTAGGCACAGGAGTCGTGCAAGGAGTGCGCAGGACGAGTAAAGTCTCAGAGTTGAGAACCTGAGCGAAGTATTGAGAGACTGTTGATGCAGGGTGTGCGCAAAGTTGAAAGGAGTTCAACACTTGGAAGTAGTTGAAGGGCTGTCGCAAGGAGTGCATGCAGGAGTCTTTTTTTTTTTCAAGTCTTAGAGTTGGAGAAAGCTAAGGAAGGATAAAATCTTCGAGAATGTCGAAGGAAGCGCAAGAATTTGTGCAGTGGATGGAGATAAGGCATTGCAAGTTGCATCGCAGGCAGTTGAGTATCATGGGAAAACCACTTGGTAAAAAGTTGCAGAAGTCCTTGTGAAGGAAAGAGACGGACGGTCAAAATTCTCTGTGGAGAATTTGTGAAGTCCCGTGAGCCGTCATATCTCACAGAGGAGCAGGGGAGTTACGGCGAGTATTCCCAAAGGTTTAAGCTCAGGAGAGGCAGAGCCATAGATTCAAGCCCACAGGGGTCATTGGATTTACAAGTGGATTTCTATTTCGGGGTTTCGTAGGTTGAAGTCCTATAATCTTTGTAACAGGACTCGTGAAATCAAAAAACGCGAAGTCCCAAATGGACGAAAGGATTTTGTGGGCCACAAAATCAGTAGGGTGGACAGGTGGCACACTCTCAACAAGGGAGTCAATTTCGTTGACCATTTCGGGGTTTCGTGGGGTGAAGTCCCGAAACCTTTGCATCAGGAATCGCGAAATTGAAAAGTCCAAAGTCTCGATGGAGTGAAAGGTCGTTGAAAGGTCAACCTTGCGATCACCTCGGAGTTTTGGTAAATCAGGTTTCAGAATTAGAGGGGACGATTTTCTTGACATCACAACTCCTGAAATCGCGACAAGGAGAAATCCGAAATTTACAAGGGAAAGGTCAAGTGTTGACTGTTTTCGGGTCTCGGAGATTGAGAGACAAAGCGCTTGACCACAGGATTCGCGGAATCATGAAGTCCAATCTTCCAAAGCACGAAGGGATATTCCACGAGGTTTTGTTGTGGGTGCAGATTTCCCGAAAGGGAAATCGAAGAGCCATTTCCGGGAGCTCTTCGGGCCAGTGGAAGAGGAAAAATCTTGTGTGTGTGGGCTTCTGACCTGTGGGTTGGAAGGCGCCCGTGCATCAATAAATAAACATTTGTTTTTAAATTGTGTTAAATCTCCTAAATTTGGGAAGAATCCCCTTAAATTTTGAAGGGTAGTAAATCCTAGTAGAAACATTGAATTTACTGTGGAGGTAAATCTTTGTATTAGGACCATTTCCTTAAATTTAGTAAGAGTAGAAAATCATAGTGATAAGGAAATAAAATTGTACTCATTTACCCATGAGAAGGGAGAGATTATAATTATATTTTAATTTCCAAGATGGAGAAATCTCCTTGGAATATAAACTTTTATTAAATCTCTTTATAAAGCGTGGAAAACTATATTTTCGTTTCCCTATGTTTCTGTAAAAGAAAATATTTTTCCTTTAAATCGTCAAGGTAAAAAAAACTGAGTAAAACTATGGAAATATATGTATATATGTCCATATACATATGATTATTATTATTATTATTATTATTATTATTATTATTATGAAAATGCAGGTTAAATCCCTTGGAGCGTAAAAGACCTGAGACCAAAGATAATAGGGAATAAATTGTGACTAAACGCATTAACCTTCTCATAGTCTTCAGAACTCCAGGAGTTCGGAGCTCCAAGGCTATGGTATGTTTGGGTGATGGATCTCACAGGCTATAATCGTTGGAGACCTAAACCCAATTATTCAAAATTACTCGTATTTATATTACGTTGTAATACGAGTGGGTCCCCTCCGGAACTCCGGGTTATTTAAACAATGAAGAATTGAGGGGAAGAGCCAAATGTGAGGAACCAGACATATTTCCTTCCTTTCCAATATTAAATTATTTATTGGAGAATTTTAAAACCTAGGCTTAGATTTCGAGGGGCATAATATAATATATTATATTATATTAAGGTTTATTGAAATAGTTACACGTGAATGAAGCCAACTCCTTTTAAATATTAAATAATGTGGAAAGGTGTATAAGTGGGGCCACTTCAAGGCTTCTGTACTCTGGGGCTCCGGGAGATTTGAGTATAAAGGAGTTGTTGGAGAGCCRAAGGGGSTGGACCCGAATATCTTTTCTTTCATTATAATATTGAACATTAAATGGTGTGCTAATGTGTGCAAGTGGGGTCACTTTGGAGCTTCAGGACTCCGAGGCTCSAAGAGAATTGAGTATAAAGGATGTGTGGGAGAGATGAAGGGGGTTGACCCAGAGTTCTCTCTCTCTCCTATCTTATTTAAAATATTAATAAAATATTGGAGACCTTGTAAACTAGGGCACAATCTCCAAAAACATGTAATATAATATTATATATATATTAAATGAGTTATTTTGATATTGGCATGTAATAAAGTGCAAACCCTCTTTACCCTTTTTAATTTAATATTTAATGTGAATTCATGTGTAAGTGTGGACCCTTCGTGAGTTCAAATCTTCGAGACTCCAGGATGTTGGGGAAGATAGAGCGTAAGAGTAAAACAGAAAAGGCTGAACCTATTTTCCCATATCCCAATATTATAATAAACGTGGAGTTAATTATATTATATAAAAATATAATAAATAATATTTGCACAAAGCTATGGTAGGAGTGGGACCCTCTCTGTAGCTCTGGGATTTTGGGACTCCAAATGTTCTGGGATGATAGAGGGAACAAGCTAAAAGAGTCGAAGGCCCAAACCTATCTCTCTGCATTCCAAATTTTGCATGAATATTAAACACAATTAAATTAAATGGTGTTATATTGATGTGATTGATTATAAGAAATGTTTGATGTGATTTATTTACATCATAATGTAGTATAATTAATATCATATTTCATTATAGTATAAACCACGTGGAACCCTCTTCGGAAGCTCGTCGTTCGAGAGATTTGGGTTCATAAAATCCTGATGAGGAATCTTCACCGAAGTCTAGAGGCTTAGGTATTAATGGATATTAATAATCCTAAGTGCCCCTTTGATATAAATTAATCATATTATAATATAATTAAATTTAATTATATTATAATATAATTAATAAAAGAATAATTTGTGGTTGACTATGGTTAATCAGTTTTCCCATTAAATAGATAAATATGCATATATTTAGATATATATATGTTAAATTACATGAAAATGTGGCATGGAGGAACTGAATTATATACCTTAATTAAGGTTAATCAACTTAAGTGTATTATGGAGAAATTATCCTCATTGTGTTATAATATAATTACTCATAATTATCATATGAGTACTTTATTGAGTTAGTGTTAAACTACTTCTAAGAGGGAAAACAGAAAGTAAAGACTTCAGTAATTACTGGGCCATGAGTATTAGGGTAAGCAAAAAAAGTTATACCCCATATCTTAAAAAGGTACTTAGGGGTTGGGTGTGTGACAAAGTGGTATCAGAGCAGGCAACAACACTTGGCCTTCTTGGGCTCATGAAAGAGTCAATTAAATTTTATTAGAAATCTTTGAAGGGGGGAGCCCTACCCTACCCTATATAGTAGAGCATGACTCAAACAATAGGTCTGGATGGGATGGATAATAGTCACCAGACTATTTTACCAAGGCTAAGATGAGCATGTTGATAGTTTTTACTGTCGCAGGGATATTATCTGCATAATCTCCTTGAGGAGAAGGGTTGCAGATTGAAATTTTTTGGGGAATTACTCAACAAAAATTGAATCCTGTTGGATTGCAATAGAAGAATCATATTGCTACCTTGGGGGAATGATAGCCACTCCTACAGGAGTGGGATTATGATTATAGGTGCTAATAGAAAGACTTGGATGTGAATGAATTGAATAGGTTGCAAGGTTGCCTAGAAATGTAGGCTTATGAAGCCTTTGGTAATCACAATTGTTGCTTAAATAAGATATTATTCCTTGTGAGTATATTTCCCCATGTCTAGAATC
>JASDQU010316454.1:0-13332 GCA_032191745.1 Picea mariana | reverse complement strand
ACCTTACACATGGAAGCCCCTGATTGGGCCAAATGGCATCCTACCATTCATCCATTCCATCCCCTGCCATGTCAGCACCATGTCATCATGCCATGTCATTGTGCAACATCATCTGTGCGGAACGTATAGACTCCCACGTGACACAATCCTTTTGGTCCACATATCGGTCTGAAAGTGCCAAAACTAGGTGACACGTGGCAACCTCTGGTGTTTTCGTGTCACCATGATGACATCAACATGACACACATCACCTTCTTCTCCTGCCACATGTGTTGTATGGATGTTGAATTCAAGAGTACGAATGTCGACTCATCCCCTGTTGACTAGGCTAGGTTGACCAAAATTTGACTGTGAATATCTTTCAATCCATAACTTTGTTTGATGAGCCGTTTGCACCGTTCGAAATATTGCAATGCGATCTTCGTAAAACTATCATTTTTACTGAGTTTTGGGAACTTTGAATTTTTTCCTTTTATGTGTCTCCTGAGGCCATTATGAGCTTCCTGTGTTGCCTCTACAAGTTCTTAGTTGTTCTTAGCCTTCTTTGGATCCTTTTTAGATCAGTGCAGTACCAAAAATATTGACTACAAATAAAATAGGGGAATGGTGAATTTGTATTTATTCAGGCGCATTAAACAAGATCACTATCAAGTATTAGTTTCCAATGCCAAGAATGGATGACCTTATGGATTTCTTGAGTGGTTCAGAATATTTTTCAAAAATTGATTTGAAGAGTGGTTATCATCATATCTGGAACAAAGAATGTGATGAATGGAAGATAGCATCCAAGATGAAAGATGGACTATTTGAATGGTTAGTGATGTTGTTTGAGTTAACTAATGCGGCCAACACATTCATGAGATTGATGAATGATGTCTTGAAGCCATTTTTGGGTAACTTTGTGGTTGTATATTTGGATGATATACTGATTTTTAGTAGGAACAAGACATAGCATGTTGAGCATGTGAGACCAATGTTATATTTCTTGAAAGAAGAAAAACTATTGATAAACCTGAAGAAGTGTACATTCATGCAACGAGAATTAGTGTACCTAGTTTTTGTAGTTTCAAAGAAAAGAATAAAAATGGATCCTGAGAAAATGAAGGTTATCCTTGAATGGCCAACACTAAGATGCACATTCAATGTGAGGATTTTCCATGGATTGGAAGGATTTTACCAAAACTTCATTAGGAACTTTAGCCAAATATGTGCACCTCTTACATAATGTATGAAGAATGGAGTTTTCTAGTGGACTACAGTAGCAGAGAAGTCATTGGAAGAATTGAAGAAGTAACAACACAACCAATATTAGCATTACCATATTTTAGTAAAGTGTTTCAGGTTGATTGTGATGCTAGTGGAACAAAAATTGGAGCAGTTCTACGTCAATAAGGCATACCCATTGCATTTTTAGCGAGAATTACAATGAGTCCAAAAATAATCTTTTTTTTTATGATCATGAATTTTCTTCTATTGTGAAAGCTTTAAATAAATGGCAACATTATCTACTGTCGAAGGAGTTTGTCTTGTTCACGGATCAAAAATCTCTGTAATACATTAACAACCAAGGTAAGTTTAATTAAAAGCATACTAAATGGGTAGAATTCTTGAAAAGTTACTCTTTATTTTAGAAACAGAGGTTTGAGAAGTCCTATAAGTTAGTTTATGCATTAAGTTGGAGGATAGCAGTACTCTATACCATGTCAATAGAAGTGGTAATCCTAAATTGTCTAAAGAAATTCTATGAATAAGATGGGAATTTCTCAGAATCTTACAAGGCATGTAAGGAGCCTTGGGGTTTAGACAGAACACCATATCTTGACTACCATATCGAGGAGGGATTTTTGTTTCAAAATCAGCAGTTGTGTATTCCCAGAAGTTCCATACGACTCAATATCATTAAACAATTACATAGTGGTGGTTTAGGAGGACATTTTGAGATGGATAAAACCGCATCCTTGGTAAAGGAGAGGTAATTTTGGCCCAACTTTAATACTGATGTTCAAAATTTTGTTGAAGGTTGGAGGATCTGCCAACTAGCCAAAGGAAAAAGTCAGAACATGGGACTCTATACTTCATTTCCAGTACCCAAAGGACCTTGGAAGGATATGAATATGGATTTTGTCTTAGGATTGCCTATGACTCAAATAAATCATGATTCAAAAATGGTATTTGTTGATATATTTTTGAAAATGGCACACTTCATATTGTGTAATAAGACTAGTGATGCTACTAAAGTAGTTGCATTATTTTTCAAAGACGTGGCCAGATTGCATGGATTGCCGCAAAGTATTACTTTAGATTGTGATACCAATTTCTTGGGAATTTTTGGAGGACACTCTGGAAAAAGTTAGGCTCATATTTGTTGTACAGTTCATTGTATCATTCTCAAATGGAAGGTTAGATAGAAGTAGTGAACAAGAATCTAGGAAATTTGTTGAGAAGTTTAAGTGGAGAGAATCCTAATTAATGGAGTTTGACATTGGCCCAAGCTAGATTCAGATATAATGATTTAGTGAACAGATCTACGTGAAAGAGTCTGTTTCATATTTTTTATGGAAGATCACCAAAAGGTGTGGTATATTTTGTTGCATTGTTGGATTTGGATGGAAATAAGAGTGTTGATGTGAATGATTTTGTGGATAGTATGCATGAATTACAAGAACATATAAGGAAGAAATTACAGACCAACAATAACAATTATAAGCAAAGAACATATCAGCATAGAAGACATAAGGTATTCCAAGAGGGTGATATGTTCATGGATCACTTGAGGAAAGAGCGATTTCCTAGAGGTACATATAATAAACTCAAGTACAAGAAGATAGGTCCATGCCAAATTCTGATAAAGATCTCTA
This sequence comes from Picea mariana, assembly GCA_032191745.1. NCBI lineage: Eukaryota > Viridiplantae > Streptophyta > Pinopsida > Pinales > Pinaceae > Picea > Picea mariana. The sequence continues at coordinate 10,474 of JASDQU010316454.1, read as the reverse complement.
ATAATGCTTATCATATAGAAATTCCAGAGAAATTTGACATATCTCCTATATTCAATGTTGTTGACCTCTATAAGTTTCATGAAGGGGAAAAAAGAGCATATGAAGGTACCCTCAACAAATGGGAACAACGTCTACCAATTAAGTCTGAGGTGAATATTGAATAAATTCTTTCTACCAAAATTGGTAAGAAGACTCGTCGGAAGGAGTACATGGAATATTTGATCGAGTGGAAGAATTGAGGAGATGAAGATGCATCGTGGGTGACTGAATATTAGTTAGAACATGTGAATAACTATTCACTTCAACAGTGATTTGCACATGAGTTGGAGCTCATGTTTTTCTTACCAGGGGTGTCTGATGCAAAGCATCCTTGGGCTCGGGCAATCGGCATCACCCAAAAATATTTTCATTTTGTAGATAAGAAATAAGTCCAATAAGGATTGTGTTAGTGGTCCATTATATTTAGTCAATTTGTTGTGAATTTGAACTCTTCATTAATCCTACAACTACTATTATTATGATCAAACCCATGCTAAAAATTGTGTTGAAACACATGTTGAAACTTGTGCTGAGAATCATGCTAAAACACATGTTGAAACTTGTGTTGAAATTCATGATGAAACTGCCATGTATAGAGAAATTTTACAAGTGTCATGTTCAAAAACGTGTTGAAACTTGTGCTGAAGCATGCACACATAATGGAATTTTACAAGTGTCACGATATTTCTTTATTTTCAACATTGTGGTTGTACGCATTTGATTTTTCCACGCTGGTATGCATTCATGATGAGTTGCAGCTAAAGGAAAAAATGTGACCCAAGGCCAAAAGGAATTTGAAGCAATCTAGAAGCCAAAGAGATTATTTTAGTAACAACTCATTCTTGGAGGGAAGGAAAATCATTTGAAAGCCGAGGAGAACTTTTAAAAATAAATGGAGCACGATTTTGAAGGGGATTGGTTGGTGAACCATGAAGTAAGGAAATCGTAGAAGGTGGAATGGATAGAAATATTCTATAATGAGTGAGCGCACAGGAAGGAGAAATAGAATCACAACCCATACACACAGACCATTACCCTCTAGACAATTTTGTAGTGGTTTTCAGCCATGCAAGTAGCAATTTGTGGCGGTCTTCTTAGCTCAAGCTTGATGTAATATAGAAATCCAATCACATTTAATTAATACACAAATATATTGAAACTTGTGGGCTTTCAATTGTTTTAGTTTCTAATGTATTCCTCATTATTGGCAAAAGTAATTTTTTTTGTTTTGTTTTCCATTGTACATTCTATAGCAGGGTGTGTTATGTAATTGTTTGTGTGTTGCATCCCAATTACCTCTACATTACTACGCTTTGGGAGAAGATGGACTAAAATTTGAAGAGATATACAACATTACATCCATAGCTAGATGGGAATATAGAAGTAGTCAGTAGTACATTGGTACAACTTTCGAGGGGTTACAATAAAAAACATCCAAATACCTAGAATGAAAATATGATATATATTCAACACTTTTATAAAAGATAAGTCCATACTTCTATTGGTAAGTCCCCTTTTGAAAACTTCTTTGGATGTTTTCTACCTTCACCCTTAGATGTTGTTTATGGAAATTAAGGAGAAGTGAGGGAAGACATCATAGAAAAAGAATTGAGAGCAAAGAATTTTTTTGAAAAGGTTAGAGAGACCCATTTGCAAGAAAAAGAAATGATGAATAAGTCACAGGAAAAGAATAAATCTAGACATGATAAAAAAAGAACCAAGAAGTCATTAAAAGTGGGAGGGAAAGTTAGGTTACAACTAAATAAGGAAATACTATAGAGTCATGGTAAGAATATTGAGACTATGTGGTATTTCCCTTTTTAGATATTGGAGAAGGTGGGAGATAATGCCTACATACTCAATATACCCCCATACATGCACATTTACTCCATAGTGAATGTGGATAATTTGAAACTCTATTATTCTTCCATGTTGGATCAAGAGGAGGAGAATTAAGTTCTACCTACCATAGAGGAATTAACGCTAGATTCTCAAGCAGAGTTGGTAGAGGACATAGTTTTGCAAAGGAATTCCATAACTACAAGACAAGGGAAACACAACCTTTGGAAGATTGGGTTGAAAGGACAAATTCCATGAAAGGAAAACTAGTATTCCAAAGAGAAGTTAGAGGAAATATTTATTCACATCATTCAATACATATTTTGAGGACCAAAATCCTCCCTAAATGTGGAGGTATGATTCAGATTTGGTGATCATTTAATTTTTCATCTATCTTGGAACTTTCTGGGTGGGAAACCAAATGAAGGAATTGGCTTGTGGGGCTTCTTAGTGATTAAGCTTGTCATGTTCTGGTGGATAGTGATTTTAGCCTAGGTCTGTGATTTTTCCTATCTTTTCCCCCCTTTTGTGCAGACCTGATCATAGATTTCTCCTAACAACGTATATTTTCCTTTGTTGTTTGCTTTCATCCTTTAGTCGACTGGTTTTCCTTGTCGAAGTTTGCCTGATAGATATCGGACCTGGGATTTTTTGTTCCCCCTATGGCCGATTACTTCTCTTTTTTCCTCTATTACCGAGTCTTTGTTTTTTCCAAGTCCTAGCCATGTTGTCCAAGTCTTCATTATTGCAGGCCACAACACTAAGAGTAGTCTTATATGGAATCAAGAGAGCGCGTTAATTAGGATTTCAAATGTTGAGATATTTTGCATCAAGGATCGCAAAATCCTGATTCACGAAGGGGAAGATCTAGTCCATCCATTTGTGAGAAGAAGAGGACTGTTGATTTGACTTTGGAGATTTTTGGAATCAATAGTTCGGGTTTCTCCTCGCAAAGTGCACCCATAGCCTGAAGCCATGAAATGCAAAATCCCAATTTCGTGATTTCGCGAATCAAAGGTTTCCCAGGAGCAACATCTCTTTCTCCCGAAACGCGAAATTGCAAAAGCTCCTGGAAATTGGGCACACTGTCCTAGAGCCCAATCACAAAGGAAGCAGGTCCAGTAAAAGGGGCTAGTGCTCGTCGCATAGTAGGCATTTCGTATTGTCAAGGGAACGATCATGGTCATCCATTTTGAAGTGAGTCTGACCTCCGATCTCAACGACCGTTTCGTGATTTTGAGCATCACAATATTGAAGATAAGATGGGGTGAAAACTCTCAAAATGAGAAACCCCGAAACATCATGTGGGACAAGCGTGAGGTCATGACCCATAGTCACATGGGGCAGGTGAAAATAGCCACACAAAAGGGGTTGAGAGCATTTGTATTAACAACAGAGGAAGGCAACATGGTTTCAAGGTGCCAAGTTTAACTCAGCAAGTCAGGAGCACCGCCTAAGAGCATTCATGGATGTTTGGGCTTGTTACGATCCCAATAAGAGAAGTTAATGAAGCTGAAGAAGGTGGTTAAAACCTTGTTTCAACCATAAATAGGAAGCATGGAAGCACCGGTCATGGAGGTGGGCTATCAACCCAAGGTCACCCTCTCATGAAATTTTCCTGCAAGACCCATACAGTCTTAGATTTGCGTCTGACAAAGGAAAGCCTGTGCAGTCTGACAGAAGGAGAAGAAACGCAAATCTTTGAATGTAGGTATCCAATTACATCCCTGGGGGACGTTAGCAGTTCTGAGTATATATACTAATGTTTTATATTTTGTAAGTGTCGATGGTTGAACTAAGCTCTCGATTTGTAAAGTTTTAGCAAAGCCTCTGGTTCTCTGGTTATGATATGTATTTGAGACTTATTGTTTAATGAAAGTCAGTTTCCTTTCATGTTTGTGTAACTACTGCATTAAAACACTCGGGCATGGAGGATCCAGTCGAGAGTAGTTGTGTTTTTGTGATGGAGGTTTGATCACGGTGACGTTACAACCAATTTTAACCAATTTCTTGTGTTCTCCTTTTCCTCTGATGCTGAGAGCTCGAGCATGGATGATCCAGTCAGGTTGTTGTGACTGTATTGTAATGTATGTTTGATTGTAGTATTGTCATAGTGGTTTCAGTTTCTTGAAATTTTGAATTCAAGAGGATCTTGTATTTGAATCTTTTCCTCCTTAGGCTGCTAGAAGACCAGATGTCCATAGAAGACCATTTCATTCTCCTCAAATTCTCCCCCCTACTCACCAGCATACTACAATTTACTTACTGAAGTTAGATCAAGACCTCACTTGCCTATGCGTGCCAACCCAGTTTTCTGAGTTAGAACAATATAATCTTGAGACTGTGTTCATTAGACCACCCTTAAATTTATTCATTGTGACATACAAACTGATGGGTATCGGGCTTACCTTTGCTGTAATCCAGAGGTGAATTCTGTTGCTAACATTTCTGGCACTGTTGTCGGGGACAAAATTGAAGATTTTCCCTAGGATTGAACGAAAAATATTACTAGTTCTGAAGGTGCATCAGAAATTAGTACATTAAAGATTGCAACTGTGCACCTGGAGACTCCACTGTGGTGACTCCATTCAGATAGATCCACTGACGACTCCACTGTTTCAGTTGTGGCTTCTAGAAGAAGACACACGAGGTCTACTCTGTAGCTACCTTTAGCAACACCTAAAGTTGACCCAAAGAAAATTGTTATAAAGGGAAAGACCCTTCGAGAAGGTACTTCTACTTTAAACCAGGTATTTCTGATAATTTCCACTGTCCTTCTTTAGAAAATCCAATTTCTACTTCTCATTCCCCTATTATACCTTTTGTTGGAGTTTCCCGAACTTTACATTTTGGGAGTGTTCCTGTTGATTTTTCTCCTCTTGGTCTGGGATTGGCGGGCGAAACCATTATCACTCCTCTCTCTCCTGAAATTGTACCATGGTTTAGACCCAGCGCATCTGAATATTTTCCCACCCCAGGCTTTACCACTTCTCATCCTCTTGTTGTTGCTACAGACGGAGAAATCTCTTTTCCTTCAGGCCCTTTGGCCTTTTCTTCGAATCCTCTACTGCTTCTCTTTCCTCCCAGAGGCTCAGTCCCAGTCTCCCTAGTTCGAACCCCTTCTCCTCCTAATTATCCTCCACCTCATATCCCTATGGCAGGTGATAATCCCCCTCGAAACAAAATGGATGCCATAGTGGCTACAAGATACTCCCCTCTAGTCCTACCTTAGTCGATGAACACTCTCCCTGCTGGGGATTACCTAAAATATATGCCTAAGTTCACCGGAGAAGAAGACATAACTATTGAAGAGAACCTTGCTGCCTTCTACAGTTATGCAGACAATCTAAATATTGAAAATGAGATGTCTGGATGAGAGTCTTTGTCCAGAGCCTTGATGGTGAGTTTAGGAAGTGGTTTAGGGGATTAACCCCTAGATCTATTGTTGGTATTGAAGCCTTAGATGATGTTTTCTTCAGGTAGTGGGGGGATTAAAAAGATTTTATGTATTATATCACAGAGTTTGGGTCCCTGAAGAGAAAAGAGGGAGAATATGTTTCTGATTTCTCCAAAATATTCAACAAGATGTTTAATAAGATCCCTATTGAGATAAAGCCTACAGAAGCCTTTGTCAACATCATTTATGCTAGTTCTTTTGACCCTGATTTCTTCCTCCTGCTCAGGGAAAGAAGAGCTACTTCCCTAGCTCATATGCAAGATGCAGCCTTGGAAGTAGAATCCAATGTATTTGTAGTTGACAGACTTAAGAGAAAAGCCAACAGAGACAGAGGAAGAGGAAGATATGAGGCCTCAACCTCTAGTTCTTCTGCATCCTACCTTCAAGTAGATGAATAAACCAAGATGGTGAAGTCCCTGTCTCCAGAAATGAAGAAGACAAAATTTGAAGGGAAGCAAGGTTATAAGAATGTCCCAAATACTGATAATAGAAGTAGCTTTAGGAGGCCGAATAACAATGCTCCCCAGATTATGATAAAGGAGCGAAGGGACAAATATAGAAGCGATCAGAAAATCTAGACTGCCCTTCAAAATAACCTTGTTATTGATGAGGAAAGGGAAGAAGAGGAGATTGACCCTGAAATTCACTGTATTGGAGACACCTCTCATTTTCCCCATTTGAATCTATCTGCATATGAGAAATCCCTCCTGAACATTCAAACAAATGAGATAAGTAAGGGAGAAAAGGCCAATACCAGTCCTAACAAATACAACCTCCGGTCCAAGAGGAAAATAGAAGAGTCTGACATCCCTCCTTAGCCTACCAGAGAAAAAAAGCCTACTAAGAATGTAGTGAATACCATTAAAGAAAAGAAAGCTTAGAATCCCTTGCTAATAGCCAAAGACTCTGTCCCAAAGGTGAGATAAATTCTGAAACCCCCTTCCTTCTTTATCTTTGAGCATGAAATTCAGAAGATTAGAATCCTTGTCCCCCTAGCAGAGCTAGTCAAGCATGAAGACTTCAAAAGGTCCCTCTCTAAGTTGTTGCAGCTTGAACCACCCTGTCATTCCATAGACTCAGTAAACCTCCAAGAAAAAAATCCTACTGTCATCTTAGGTCCTATGGTAGAAGACAAATATGATTCATCCCCTCCCTTATACACATCCCTGAACATACATGAAAAGGTGTTGCACAACTGTCTGATGGATTCATGGGCTTCCCATAATCCCATTCCCAAAACTATCATGGAAGAATTAGGACTGGAAGTCACAAAGTCTTATCATTTTTTGTATTCTTTTGACTCGAGGAGAGTGAAATGTCTTGGGGTCATCAAAGATATGGTAGTAACCTTGTTTCAACTGCCCATGAAAAGTGTGGTCATGGATATCGTGGTGGCTGATGTTCCTCCCAAGTTTGGCATGTTGTTGTCAATATCTTGGATAAAAATACTCGGGGGAACCTTGCATATGGACCTCACATATGCTACCATTCCAGTCTTTGGAGGGGAGCATAGGAGACTGTACAGAGAAGCTCAATTGGACTACATTATCAGTGATGAAGCCGATCCTACCAACCATCCTATCTTTTCCTTTGATATGTATTTGGGTTCCAGTCTGTTGCATCTCACTGACGCTCTTGAGCCCCCTCTTGAAATAAGAAAACCTATTTCTCTTTGTGAAGATTCTCCTCCAATTACCTCTATTTGGAAAATGTTCTTTGATGGAGCTTCTTATAAAGAAGGTGTTGGTGCTGGGGTGGTTTTTGTTTCCCCTGCTCAAGAAACCACATCTCTATCGTACAAGTTAGAATTTGAAGCTACCAATAATGTGGCAGAGTATGAAGCTCTTGTTTTGGGCTCAAGGACTGCAAAGGACATGGGGATTGAAGAGATATCTATGTTTGGAGATGCTGAACTGATTATCCAGCAGATCAGAAACATTTATCAGGCCAAACACCCTCGGCTTAGGAGTTACAAAAATCAAGTATGGGACCTCATTGATAGTTTTTTCCTAGCTTTAAACATAACATTTATTCCAAGAGGAGAAAACACTGTGGCTGATTCTTTGGCTATTTTAGCAAGAAATTTTAGAGTTCCTCTGGCACCTAAAATCAGGTACGATGTAGAAGTGAGATATAGACCCTCTATACTTGACAATGTCAAGCATTGGAAAGTGTTTGAATATGATCTTGAAATAAAAAGATTACTGGAGACTGTTGACGAGTTTTCATCATTACATATTGATCAAGATCTTGATCCCAAAATAAATCCTCATACTGGTGCATTTCTGAAAAAAATTGTTGACCATCATATTGTTCAGTTTCCTAACAATCACATTCCAAAAGGACTAATTCCTTTGGAAAGAGTATTTGAAAAAAATGATGTGGCAGTGAAGGGAAAAATCTCAAATGGTGATGCTGGTGTGGCTGAGTGCAACATTGGCACTGAGAAGGAGCCAAAGTTTGTCAAATTGTCAAGTAACTTGACAAGAAAGCATAGGAGCAAGTATGCTGAGTTATTAAAGGAATTTGATAATTCTTTTTCTTGGACCTATGAAGACCTCAGAAAATATGACACAACTATCATTGAGCCTAAGATTCCACTGAAAGAGGACGCCAAACTATTTAGGAAAAAATTAAGACGGATAAACCCTATGCTGCTACCTATCACAGAAAGAGAGGTAAATAAGCTAATGGATGCCCAAATAATTGTACCCTTGAGATATTCAGAGTGGGTGTCCAACCTAGTCCCGATAAGGAAGAAGAGTGGGGAAATCAGACTTTGTGTCGATTTCAGAAACCTGAACAAGAGCTCAAAGAAGGACAACTTACCCTTGCCAAAAATGGAGCACATATTACAAAGGGTAATTGGTGCATCAAGGATATCCATTATTGATAGCTTTTCAGGCTACAATCAGATCCCGGTCTTTCCAGAGGACAAAGAAAAAACAATCTTCACCACTCCTTGGGGTACGTTCATGTATGCCAAAATGCCCTTTGGATTGATGAACACAGGGGCGATCTTTCAATGAGCCATGAATATAGATTTTATTGGAGAAAGGGACAATTTCATGGTCATCTATCTATATGACATTATAGTTTTCTCCAAGTCTGACAGAGATCATTGTGAGCATTTGAGAAGGGTCTTCCTAAAATGAAGAAAGTTTGGTCTCTCCTTAAATCCCCAAAAATCTTTGTTTGCCATGAAGGAGGGAAAGTTGTTGGGCCACATAGTATCAGTAGAAGGAGTCAATATTGATCCCAATCATGTTGAAGAAATTCAAACCTTGTCACTCCCAAGATCTAAGAAAGAAGTCCAATCTTTCCTGGGAAAAATTAATTTTCTGAGGAGGTTTGTTTCCAATTTTGCTAAGATGGCAAAGCTTATAACAACCATGTTGAGGAAGGAAAACGAAGTTAAATGGACTATTGATTCTCAAAATTCCTTTAATCTGATAAATAAGGCCTTGCATGAGGCACCCATGCTTATCAGTCCCGATTACTCAAAGGAATTATTTATTTTCTCATTTTCTTCATTTGACACTGTAGCGTCTGTTCTGTTACAAGGGAGTGTTGAAGGGTTGGAGCAGGCCATCTCCTTTTTCAGTCAGGCATTGAGAGATGTTGAGGTAAAATATGACATGATGGAAAAGCAGGCCTACACTTTGGTTAAAGATCTCAAGGCTTTGAGAGTCTATGTACTGCAGTCAAAAATCACTGCATATGTCCCTTCAACTGTTGTGAAGGAAATTCTCATTCAGTCGAACATAGATGGAAGGAGGAGTCGATGGATTGCCAAAATACTTGAATTTGATCTGGAGATAAAGCCCACCAAATTGATTAAAGGTAAAGGTTTAGCCATACTGCTGGCCAAATCTAATTACAAAGCCTTGTGGGTAAGCTTCATCAACGAATTCTTAGAAAATCAACAGGCTTAATCATATGATACAACTGCTCAGGCAGACCCCCCATTAGCAGGATGCCCTTGGTACAAGGATGTCATATATTTGTGGCCCCACGATGGCATGAAAAGGAACAAGGAAAGAGATTTAAAGATCAAAGCCATTAAATAATGCCTTGTTGGTAAAAATTTATATTGCAAAGACACCCTAGGGGTACTTTTGATATGTTTAGACCCACACAAAGCATAAAGGATTATGTCTGAATTTCATGATAGTTTATGTGGGGGGCATCACTTGTGGAAAATGATGGCTCATAATATTCTCAGGGATGGTTATTTATGGCCCACTCTATTCACTAATGTTTGCACAAAAGTCAGATCTTGTTCTAAATGTCAGAAATTCTCAGGAAAGCAATAGCTAAATCCCCTGCCATTGAAACCTGTGATTGCTTCAGGGCCCTTCCAGCAATGGGGCCTAGAATTCATTGGGGAGATTCATCCTGCATCCAGCGGTCAACATAGATGGATCTTGACGTCCACATATTATTTTACCAAGTGGATAGAAGCTATCCCCACAAGGAGCACTTCCCACAAGGTAATCATCATCTTCCTGGAGAATATCATAGCAAGGTTTGGTTGTCCGAGCATAATTTTCACTGATAACGTTGCATATTTCAATGTTGAACCATTAATCTGATTCTGTGAGCATTTCGGAGTTGTGTTGATCCACTCTACCCCCTACTATCTGCAAGGCAATGGATTAGCAGAGTCCTCTAACAAAAGCCTCATCAAAATCATCAAAATACTATTAGAGGAAAACAAGAAAGCATGGGATTCAAAGCTCAAATTTTCTTTGTGGGCTGATAGAGTGACAACTAAATGGTCCCTGTGCATCTCTCCTTTCCATCTTGTATATGTGACTGAAGCAATTTTTCCCTCTCAGCTCGCCTTGCCAGTAGCAAATTTATTCCAAGACTGCTAGGAAGAGCCCGATGATATTATCAAAAGGATTCATCACTCGATAGAAGTACAAAAGACGAGATAGCAAGTGATGGACAAAGCACATGACCGTCAACAAAAAATCAAGAAGGCCTTTGACAAGGAGAGCAGAAAAGGATGGTCTACAAGAGACCATTGCTATCTTATTTATACTTTCATCCTTTAGGTCAATTAACCCATTTTTAGGTCACTTAACCCATTTCTAGGTCACTTAACCTATTTTCCTTATTTTAGGGTTAACC
>JASDQU010316453.1:0-13332 GCA_032191745.1 Picea mariana | reverse complement strand
ATTATCATCATTACAAGTCTTAAACTAGATTCCTTAAAAGTTTTGTGATAAATAGATATCACAAACTTTCTTCATGTATTGGTATTATATCGTTGAATTACAATATAATAGGTATGAAACAATATATTGAATTGTGTTAATTGTTATGCATTAGTTTGAAACTTTAAATTACACATCGTTTAATAATGTGTGCGTTATATATCTATAAAATGTTTACATTATGTTTTGTTTTTCAAAATACAAAGTTACATTAAGTTTAATTTACTACAATCTTGGATGGGGTGCCACGTAGTAAAGGGATACTATGTAACTTGTCCCCGATCTAAGTTATAAATATGGTAGGTTGTCGCCTTTTATCTTAATCTTGAATGAAGGGCGACCATTACTGCCTGCAGAGAAGGGGAGAACAACTCCCTCGCATGAGGCTTATGGCAATACCAAGGTGTAATGGCAGAGGTGAGTTGAGTACAGTGGTCATGTCGGGCCTGGGATTATCTCTCCCACTCGGATGGGGTTGGCTCTACTTCTTTCTCGTGCTCCACCACCCTGGTCGCTCTGAGAACAGGACCTACAAGCAGTGGATTTTCATCGTGGTCACCTAGAGAATTTCAGTCCTCCTAGCCTAGCCATGCCAAGGGAGAGGGGCAAGCCAAGGCGCGGCCCAGCCTGGTATAGTTTAGAAACCCGACAGAGATGAGTGCAATAGCTGGAACGTGCCCTGTCCATTGCTCAGACTCAATGCTTGAAGAAGCCAAGAACCACGCCAGTGGCTTATGTCGAGGAGGAGATCCCGAAGGAACCCATCCAGGTTCCTATGAAATCTCTCCTCTTCATAGTTCCAGATGATTTGTAGTTCCCCAACCATAACACAATGAGCATAAGCACCCAGGATGCCATGGGAGGGGCCACCTGTATATTTGAGGAGGAACTCCCTGTGGAATTCCTTTGTTTGGATTCAATTGCATCAATTTAGGACACTGACAACCAAATTGGGATAGAGGCGGAGGCGGTCAAGGCAGTGGAGGTCATGTGCACTACGCAGGAGGACATGGGCGTCACGGTGGAGGGACACCCAGTCTTGGCTCCTCCACCGCTCACTACTCTCCCTGAATTTTGCCCTGCTCTACCACCTTTCTTCAACTCGGAGCAACTCGCGCTCATCTTCGAGCTAAGGAGCCAGATGGTAGACCAGATACACCAGGATACCCTCATGAGTCAGTGTATCGACATGCTTTATGCTACATTTTCGAATGCACCGAAAACTCAGCGTTGCTCGACCTGTGCAAGGCCTTTCGTGCTCCAGCCCATGGACGACCCTTTCATCGGAGCTCCGGACGACATACCCCCAAGTGCTAATGTGTAATTTCTGGTTCTTTTCCATGGATACCTTGCACAATCTCTGCCCAAATCTTTGTACTGGGATGATGCAGTTCTACAATTTTGTTCTCTTTTTTCAGTTGATAGTCTATCTTAGATGCATAGAATAGTTCTGTAAGAACATGAATCCACCACCTGCTCTTGTTTCCATATGGCAGGGCAAATGGAAGATAGTTATTTTGTCTAAAAGTATCACAGTCTGCCACTTGTTCTAGTTTTCGCTAATTTGGCGGAACAAGTGGCAGACCGATGACATGTGACATTTTTGTACTATACAAGCACAATAATAAGAAACACCCTTTTTATTTACAAAAAAATAAAAAATTATTACAATAATAATAATAATGTTGTTTTCAAGTTTCCGTGGTGAGGATTTTCAGAGTTGTTTTCCGGATAATCCACAGTTGGTGTCATTTTTGTTGTCATCGACGTTTCGAATCCGAATCAGGATTCATCATCAGGACTAATCGTCGATAAATTATATAAAACAACAAATAATGATCACTTATGTAACTTGACACAATTTACACAATTTTTTTGATGCAATTTTGCTCAATCCACGTATGTATATTTGAGAGGCCAAAACGAGGAGAAGTCTTATGATTCTCCAAACAACCTATTTCATTATGGAAATCATGAGAGTTTCTTCATATTTAAACAATGTTGATCTTCTTCTTTACACGAGTCAAAATAGAGAGATACTTTTCATCTTCTAGATTATGGTCGATCACCTCCTTATAATATCTTAATTTTCTTTTATCCTCTAATTCTTTATCACATCAAAATTTCTCCTTAAATTTAGATGTAATAATATTTTTTATATTATTGTTATTCTACAAAGTGATCTCTTCCTTGATTCCCCAATTATTTAGCCAAGACTTCACATCTTTATGCCAACCTTGCTTGAGTTGCAAGTGATTTTGATTGGAGTTTAAAATAATCTTAGGAAGCCCATTGTATTCCATGTTGTTTTTCTCGTTCTTGTACATTAGGTACCTAGTCATAGCCATGCTCTCAATGTGGGGAAAACTTGATTTTATGAGGCAGATAAGATAGGGTTTATTGCCTTTATTTTTGAGATTACAAGTTATAAAACACTTTTAGATTTGCTCTATCTTTTTTCATGATTCTCTATAAATATTGCAGCCACAAAATTCACAACCATATAAAACTTTAATAAATAATTAAGATTTTATATGATATTATTATTTTTATAAATCATTTTTCCTCCACCCAAATAAGAACTCAAATCATATGCAATGTGAAAAAATAATAGTTATGATAGAAGTTGTATAAACAAGATGTTAATTTGACAAACTTCCTTGTATAATTAATTAGGAGATAACATAGTGTGAGACTTACCTTGATGTTATTTGTATTTTTAACTACAAATAGACACTTGATTGTTTCTTAAAATAAATACATATAATTATCCTTAAGACAATTATATATTAAAAAACAAATAATGGACATGAATCATGTAAAATTATTTAACGCAGAAAGAATTCAAATACATATTTATTTGAACATGGTTTACCTTTGGTTCTTCTTCTTTTATGCTAAGGTAGTTCATAATCGATTTCCCAAGATCAACACCGTGAGAATCAATATACACAAAAAGGATCTAATAAAGTACACACTAAATGGAAACAATTACAAACTAATTTTACGATTAAACAACTAAATTCAATCTTTGATGAAGTGCAGTTTCGCAAGGTAATAGTGTCAAGGAATTCCTTGCATGTTATTGTTTCAATAAATAAGGAAACTCTAAGAACAAGTGTCACAATAATAAAAGTGTCACTATGGGTACATAATATATCAATTAGCAATTATTGTAGTATATCTGCAACATGCAAGCAAGCACACATAATAGGGAACAAAGGAGGTAAGCGTATGGGTATATGAACAAGTGCAAAGAAATTTTTATTAAGCTAGAATCATTTCAAAATTTCTACTAACAATCAAAACTAAAAGTGCCTCATAATTGTCTATTTAGAGAATTCATGGCAACTATATAAACATTCTTATATAATTACATCAATATAAATTAAAAGCGCCTCATAATTGTCTATTTAGAGAATTCATAGCAACTATATAAACATTCTTATACAAGTACATCAACATAAATCAAGCATATAGAATTAGCATTGCTTATAGGTTAAGTATGAAAAAAGAAAAAAAGAAAAAAAGGATTAAATTTCCTTTGGATTAGGTTGCAAGTTTTGAGGGAGGAAAATGAGGGGAGGAGCCGAAGGAGCAGGATGGCGAATTTTGAATTTACCTTTGGTGGGATAGTCCACTGCTATCAGGTTTGAGGTTTCTGTTCTAGGCTTCACAGTTAACAATGGATGCAGATACATCTGTCGAGTTTACATTTCTAGTTTACTTATTGATACTAATCTAGGAGTTAGTCACATAAGGTGTTTTTCAGATGTCTGTTCTTCCTTTCCTGTTATTTAGCGGGGTTTCCTTACTTAAGGTATTGAGTGTTTTGGAGCAGGTAGTGGGGTCAGTATTTTATCATTATTTCCTGTTAGTATCCTCCTTGGTATCAATCTGACCCTGCTGGCTTTCAATCCTTCTTTGTGGTTATAGCCTCTTATAATTTTGTTTTAGCCTAGATTTAGTTATGGAAGCACGTTTCTGGCGGTAGTTGGAGTGTTATAGCCTCTTACCATAACTTAGTTGAGTGCCTTGCCGACCTTTTTGGCAGTAGTTGGAAGAGATGTCAGTAGCTCTTCATCTTAGTTTTTGTTACTCTATCCTTTCTAGGTAACTGTGATAACCTTGGATTTTTTATTATTTCTTGGCGGTTATCGTATTTAGGATTTAATGAAGCTCATAGTTGGTTTAATTGCCTTAAGTAGCCCATGTGACTATTGACTCCTTAGTTTTATTGTCCTCTATTACTTGTTGTAATGTGGTGACACCTACTTAGTGGAGTACTAGTGAAGTACAGGTGGCCATTGATGGCTCCTATTGAATTGGCAGCATTGAATATTAAAGTCAGAGAATTGATGGGAGAGGCGGATGAAATATTATGGCAGGAGGCAGGACTCTTCTCTGCCATTGATAACCTACAGAATAAAAAATCATTACACTCTTCTTCTATTCCAAGAGAGTCTGCACCATATGTTTGGCTTTTTGGTAAGAGCCTTCACTGTGAAAAGGAATAACTCTACCATTCTCACAGAGATACTTTACCAAACTTATTAAACCTTGAGATGGAATCTCATAGGTTACCCACCAAAAGACACAAAGGTTTTTTGGATAGTCAAGAAGGCTCCTACGGTGTTGGGAGGAAGGCCTTTAAGAAACCATTATCTTCTCACAAATATAGAAGGAAGTGGAATTCGAACAAAGTTATGAGGAGATTGGTTCTTGCCTCAGATATTGGGTTGGAGGAGACGTGTAGGATGGCACTTTGTGAGTTGGTGCGAAGATTTAATTATGGGAACCTACAAAAGGAAACCCTTACAGACAGGCTCAATAAGGCATGGAAGCCACTTTTAGGATACGTCTTTGAGATCTACTACCTTACTAAAGGTTGGTTAGGGTTCCTTTGCAGATCTCTTGAAGATGCCTCACTACTTATGAATTTTGTTTGGCTTAATAGTGGTAATAGTTTAATGATCAAAAGATAGCTTGTAGCATTTGATCTCGATACATAATATTTCTCACAAAGACATTTCTGGGTTCTTTTTTCCAGGGTTGCCTTGGAATTTATGGAATGAAGGTGCGCTTCAAGCCATTGGAAATTCTCTAGGGGAGTTTCTTGCAGTTGATCTAGAGTCACTTACTCCGGGTACAAGGAATATTGGTAAGGTTTTAGTTGGAATGGATATCCACCAGGGTCTCCTGGAGAACTTGGAGATCAAATGGAGGGGGCGCCGCTCAGTCCAGCGTTGGACTATTTAGGAGTGCCATTTAAGTGTAGTTTGTGCAGAAGCACTACTCACTTGCGGCGTGACTGTAAAGGCACTGTTGACTCTAAGGTAGAAACTGAAGACTCCTTAATAGAATACGTCGCCGAAGATTCTTCATAGGTCACAGGCTTCTATGGTCCAGATCCTTTTCCCCTAGCGCAGGAAGATGACAGCCTATCAGACTCTGTGGAGACGATTGTGGGTAAGTTAAAAAAATACTGTCCTATTTTTTTTTCCACTCTATCTTTATTGGAACATGATGCCTTAAACTCTTCAGAATGGTTGAGTTACTCAACAAAAAATGTTGACTTTTCTTCGGTGATTGGTGGGGAGGTTCATGTTAATTCTATTCAACCTGCTTTGGGTCTAGAGGATTTGACTACTTTCCCTGTTGCTCCTTCAGGAGGGGTCCCTTTGTATTCTCCTCAGCTTGAGAATGAGACAATAGATGCCATTCCTATGAATCTCTCCTCGTACCCTTCAAGTACTTTGACCTCGAAACCTGTTTCGGAGTCCCTACCTCCACTGTTGAGTAACCCTTCTTTTCTTCTGGGTTATCGTGAACATGAGGATGACAAGTCCACTTTGTCAGACGTTCTAGACTCCTTCCTAAATTTTATTCGAGATCAGGATTCATTAGTCAAACTTATAGTATTCATGGGAAAGTTCGTTTTAAATCCACCTTCTGTGCTCGAGGAGGCTAGCACTTCACGAGTGTCGACTGCTATGTCTGGGAAGGAATTTGCATGGTCTCGCGGGTTAGGCATAGAGCTGTCGCCTAAAAAAACTAGAAGTGCATGGAAAAATTCAGCTGTCAGTTCAACGTTAGATTCACTTACTCCTTCTAATTCAGAGGGTGGGGCACTTAGAACAGTGAAAGCCCTGGCGCGGGCAAAGTAATGATTTGTCTCTCACTCAATCTCAAAGGGACTTGAGACACCCTGAAAACTGCCTCAGTAAGAAGTGTTCTCGATAAAACACAACCATATATTGTTTTTTTACAAGAAACTATGGTACATTCAGAAAAAGCTAGATTATTTATGAGTTCACTAAGGCCTTGTTGGTATAGTTGTGTTGCTAGCTCTGTTGGAACCTTCGTTGGATTGTTAGTTTCATGGGATCCAAATGTTTTTGAATTAACCTCTTTTATCACCTGTGGTGAGATCTTATTGACAATATTCATTATAGAAAGCAAAAGGAAAGTTTATTTTATGAATGTGTATGGGCCCTGTTCGGAGCTGAAGCAATTTTGGAACCAGGTGGTAGACTTGGGATTATTAACAAAAGATAATCTCAAACTGGTAGGGGACTTCAATTTAACCCTTTCTCCGGAAGAGGTCTAGGGAGGAAATTCCATTGTGGGACATTTTGCTGATTATTATAAGTCCTTTCTCCAAGTGAAACATCCTATTGATTTGGTCTCGGACAAACTTGTTCCGACATGGAGAAACAAAATATTTGTTGTGAATCAGATCTTGAAAAGACTGGACTGATTTCTCATTGCAGAGGATTTACTTTTAGGGATTGGAGTTTACAGGTCCTGGGTTGAATATCCATACATTTCCGACCAGATCCTGATACTTCTTCAGCTGGAGATACCTCCAAGGTACAAAGCTTTCCCTTTCAAATTCAATCTGCAATGGCTTAAGGAACAAGATTTTCAGTTGTTGGTTCAAGCGCTCTAGAATGATAGTAAATATCTCAAGAAGGAAGGTAAACAAAAGAGAGTCCTCTGTAAATTAAAATACCTTAAGGATAAGACTAGACAATGGTAGAAGCACATAAACATTCAGTCAAATGCTACATTAATGGGACTAGAGCAGGATATTACATCACTCTTATAGGAATCAACAAAAGCCAGTTTCACAAGAGAGAAGGAATTCTTATTAAAAACTAAGGAACAAGAAATAAATAGGATGATAAATGAAAGCGAAGAATTATGGCGCCAATGTAGTCGGGCCATACGGATCCGGAGCGGAGATAAAAAAACTAAGATTTTTCACAATTTCACAAACTTCAGGTGAAATAAAAATCATATTTGGGAGATTATAGATGATGAGGGGCACATTCATAAAGGTTATAAGAATATCAAAGCCATTGATTCAGACTATTTCAAATGTTTTTTCAAGAAGAATTTGAATCGTCCTATATCAGAACAAGTTAAGGTGGCGGAAAACTTCCCCAGAATGTTGACAGATGAAGAAGCAGAGATTATATTCTCACTAGTGAAGTTAGAAGAAATAAGTGATATACTAAAATTATTTAAGGTTGACAAGAGCCATGGCCCTGACGGATGGACCGTGGAATTCTTCGTGCACTTCTTTGATCTTGTTGGGGAGGATTTACTAAATATGGTTGAAGAGTCGAGGCAGAAAGAAAAAATTACAGGTGGTATCAATTCAACCTTCATCGCATTAATCCCCAAAGTCAATAAGCCTCTATCCTTTGGGGATTTTAGGCTGATCTCGTTATGTAATATCTACTATAAATTAATTTCAAAAATTATAGCAAACAAGATCAAGCCTTTCCTGTCCAGTTCGATTTCGAAGGAGCAACTAGGTTTTTTAAAAGGGAGATGTATTCAGGATGCTATAGGAACTATATAGGAGTGCTAACATAGCATAAAACACACAAAATTAATGTCTTTAGTATTAAAGATGGATCTACAAAATTCTTATGACTGTGTCAGTTGGGATCTATTGAGAATGATACTTATCACAATTGGTTTTTGAAATTCCTATTTATTGTAAAAAGGATTTCAGAGCCTCATTGTAATCATCTTCTTGCGAATGAGCGCAACCGTCACATCTCTTCTCAGATATAAGCTGCCACCATTCCAACAAGCTTGTTTTCTGCTGCATTTTACAGTTTCAACTTATTTCCTTATTGAATAGAAAACCAGTTTTATTGTATCTCTGTTATTATGTGTTAAGCATCTTTTAATAATATGTATTCATTTCATTCTGCTCATAAAATACGGATCATCCCATTTAATATTTTCTCCAATATTAAAATCTTATTTTTCTAGTTTTTTTTTTTTTGTAAACTAGAGGAATCGACAACGATGACGGTATCGTACTGGTGTGACACGGGGTTGAATCCAATCAGTTGCCACTATAACCCCTAGCAAGAACCACACCGCCCGCAAGCATGACCTCCGGTTAAGTCGAGGCTTGAACTCGTGACCTGCTTAGCAGAACAAACACCTTAGTAGCACGCCAGCTAGCCACTAGAACAAACCCTTGCGGGCTAAAATTTGAAGGAAATGGGGGTGAGATTTGATCCACTTATGTGTGCACGGGTCACGATACCATTTAATATAGTATCTATGGGTGCAACCACACATTTGAACACTACCTCAAGGTGTCCCCATGGCTCCAGGTAAGGCCCTCATGAGAATTGAACCTTGCCCAACGGTGAAAAACTCCTTGCTTTCTAGCATTGGATCCAACCCCTTTGGGCCTTATTTTTCTAGTTAATAAATCTTATACATCCTTATTTTATCCTAAAATATATAACTATCTCGCCTAAATCCCCTTCCGCCCCCTTTCTTGATTACTTTAATTTAAATTTTCTCGGTCTCTCTCTTTCTACTATTAACCCCTTTAAAAATTCTCGTTTTTATTATTAACTCTCTTCATTGATATATTCCTTCACTAATCCTTTCTTCATTTAAACATTTTTTTTCTTTACTTTTTTCCATCATTTTATAATCTTACACTTTGTTCATTACCCTTCACTTTCATGGGTTATTTTAATTTAATTTTTATTTTCAAGTCAACCTTCTCACTCCTTCACACACAATTTTAATCCAGAATTCTCTCTAACATTATGACCACTATGAGCATACTCAAATAATTTTTAATTAAACTAAAAATTAATTACTAGTGCACCCATCAATCAAGGATAATAAAGAGGAATAAAGAATTCAAATTCAAATAGAAGTGTGGGAAAATAAAAGTAGGCTTGGGAGATATCAATAAGGGTTAATAATTAACAAGAGTAGTAACTACATGTGCACCCACTCAAATAGGAAAATAGGCAAGGAGACATCTACAAGTGAAAATAGAAGATGTAGTAGTTGGGTGAGGATTAATCACCATTTTATATTTTTAAATAAGGAATTACTTGTCCACTTGTGCATGTGAGTAACACATTGGTGGGTGATTAAAATGTAATTAGTAAAATAGAAAATTGCATTTATGCATGATATGGACAAGTGGTCGAGCCACAAAACCTATAAAATTGAGTCTTGGGCTAATAGACTCATACTTTTGCACTCTAATGTTAGATGGTTGTCATAATGTTAAACTTTCTATTAGTGATTGCTGAAGAGTTTGCTCTTCCTCTCAAACTTAGTGACTTCACTCTCTTCTCATTTTGCTAAATTGGTACCTTTTATACCATTGCGGATTGGGAAGAAGAGTATCCATTTGAATTAATAGGGTGGTCAACCAATAAACTATCTAAATATTAACAAGTTCACACAAGGAAGGAATCAAGATTGTAACTCAAATGTACACATATCAAAAGGCAAACTACAATAATTATTGAGAAATTTATTTCTAAATATAATTTTTAATTATCAAAAGGAATGCAAATGTTTAGTTTGTAGTTTCATATATATATATATATATATATATATATATATATATATATTATTTTTTCTCGAAAAAGAATACAAGAAACCCTCTAGTATTTTTCCTATATATTATATATATATATTGAGTGGAATAATTCATATACTACTTCCTTTTTTTTTAATAAAAGAATGCTACTGCGATTTGTAATTTCCTATATAAGACAAGAAGAAGTAAATTTGGGCAAGTTGTTTATTACACCTCTTTTAAATTATATTAAACGACTCTTAAATTCCTATATAAGACAAGAAGAAATAAAAATTATATTATATTAAACCACTCTTAATTTCTTATATAAGACAAGAAGAAATAAAAATTGGGCAAGTTGTTTATTACACCTCTTTTAAATTATATTAAACGACTTGTAAATTCCTATATAAGACAAGAATAAATAAAAATTGGGCAAGTTGTTTATTACACCACCGCTCACTACTCTCCTTGAATTTTGCCCTGCTCTGCCACCTTTCTTCAACTCAGAGCAACTCGAGCTCATCTTCAAGCTAAGGAGCCAGATGGCGGACCAGATACACTAGGATACCCTCATGAGTCAGCGTATCGACATGCTTTATGCTGCATTTTCGAATGCACCGAAAACTTAATGTTGCTCGACATGTGCAAGGCCTTTCGTGCTCTAGCCCAGGGATGACCCTTTCACCGGAGCTCCGGACGACATACCCCCAAGTGCTAATGTCTAATTTCTGGTTCTTTTCCATGGATACCTCGCACAATCTCTGCCCAACTCTTTGTACTGGGATGATGCAATTCTACAATTTTGTTGTCTTTTTTCAGTTGATAGTCTATCTTAGATGCATAGAACAGTTTTGTAAGAACATGAATCCACCACCTGATCTTGTTTCCATATGGCAGGGCATATGGAAGATAGTTATTTTGTCTAAAAGTATCACAGTCTGCCACTTGTTCTGGTTTTCGCTAATTTGGTGGAATAGGTGGCGGACTGATGACATGTGGCATTTTTGTACTATAAAAGCACAGTAATAAGAAACACCCTTTTTATTTACAAAAAAATTAAAAATTATTACAATAATAATAATAATAATGTTGTTTTCAAGTTTCCGTGGTGAGGATTTTCAGAGTTGTTTTCCGGATAATCCACAGTTGGTGTCATTTTTGTTGTCATCGACGTTTCGAATCCAAATCAGGATTGATCATCAGGACTAATTGTCGATAAATTATTTAATAATAACCTATTTAATAATTTAGATAAATTATATAAAACAACAAATAATTATCACTTATGTTACTTGACACAATTTACACAATTTTTTTGATGCAATTTTGCTCAATCCACGTATGTATATTTAAGAGGCCAAAACCAGGAGAAGTCTTATGATTCTCCAAACAACCTATTTCATTATGGAAATCATGAGAGTTTGTTCATATTTAAACAATATTGATTTTCTTCTTTACACGAGTCAAAATAGAGAGATAATTTTCATCTTCTAGATTAGGGTCGATCACCTCCTTATAATATCTTAATTCTCTTTTATCCTCTAATTCTTTATCACATCAAAATTTCTCCTTAAATTTAGATGTAATAATATTTTTTATATTATCGTTATTCTACAAAGTGATCTCTTCCTTGATTCCCCAATTATTTAGCCAAGACTTCACATCTTTATGCCAACCTTGCTTGAGTTGCAAGTGATTTTGATTGGAGTTTGAAATAATCTTAGGAAGCCCATTGTATTCCATGTTGTTTTTCTTGTTCTTGTACATTAGGTACCTAGTCATCGCCATGCTCTCAATGCGGGGAAAACTTGATTTTATGAGGCGGATAGGATAGGGTTTATTGCCTTTATTTTTGAGATTACAAGTTATAAAACACTTTTAGATTTGCTCTATCTTTTTTCATGATTCTCTATAAATATTGCAGCCCCAAAATTCATAACCATATAAAACTTTAATAAATAATTAAGATTTTATATGATATTGTTATTTTTAAAAATCATTTTTCCTCCACCCAAATAAGAACTCAAATCATATGCAATGTGAAAAAATAATAGTTATGATAGAAGTTGTATAAACAAGATGTTAATTTGACAAACTTCCTTACTTAAGGTATTGAGTGTTTTGGAGCAGGTAGTGGGGTCAGTATTTTATCATTATTTCCTGTCAGTATCCTCCTTGGTATCAGTCCGACCCTACCAGCTTTCGATCCTTCTTCTCTATGGTTATAGCCTCTTATAATTTTGTTTTAGCCTAGATTTAGTTATGGAAGCATGTTTCTGGCGGTAGTTGGAGTGTTATAGCCTAGCCTCTTACCATAACTTAGCTGAGTGCCTTGCTGACCTTTTTGGCGATAGTTTGAAGAGATGTCGGTAGCTCTTCAACTTAGTTTTTGTTACTCTATCCTTTCTAGGTAACTGTGATAACCTTGGATTTTTTATTATTTCTCGTCAGTTATCGTATTTAGGATTTAATGAAGCTCACAGTTGGTTTAATTGCCTTAAGTAGCCCATGTGACTATTGACTCCTTAGTTTTATTGTCCTCTATGACTTGTTGTAATGTGGTGACACCTGCTTAGTGGAGTACTAGTGGAGTACAGGTGGCCACTGATGGCTCCTATTGAACTGACAGCATTGAATATCAAAGTCGGAGAATTGATGGGAGAGGCGGATGAAATATTATGGCAGGAGGCAGGACTCTACTCTGCCATTGATAACCCGTGGAGTAAAAAATCATTACACTCTTCTTCTATTCCAAGAGAGTCTGCACCATCTGTTCGGCCTTTCGGTAAGAGCCTTCACTGTGAAAAGGCATAACTCTACCATTCTCAAAGAGATACTCTACCAAACTTATTAAACCTTGAGATGGAATCTCATAGGTTATCCACCAAAAGACACAAAGGTTTTTTGGATAGTCAAGAATGCTCCTTTGGTGTTGGGAGGAGGGCCTTTAAGAAACCATTATCTTCTCACAAATATAGAAGGTAGTGGAATTCAAACAAATTTATGAGGAGATTGGTTCTTGCCTCATATATTGGGTTGGAGGAGACATGTAGGATGACACTTTGCGAGTTGGTGGGAAGATTTAATTATGGGAACCTACAGAAGGAAACTCTTATAGACAGGCTCAATAAGGCATGGAAGCCACTTTTAGGATATGTCTTTGAGATCTACTACCTTACTAAAGGTTGGTTAGGGTTCCTTTGCAGATCTCTTGAAGATGCCTCACTACTTCTAAATTTTGTTTGGCTTAATAGCGGTAACAGTTTAATGATCAAAAGATAACGCATAGCCTTCGATCTCGATACAAAATATTTCTCACAAAGACATTTCTGGGTTCTTTTTTCCAGGGTTGCCTTGGAATTTCTGGAATGAAGGTGCGCTTCAAGCCATTGGAAATTCTCTAGGGGATTTTCTTG
>JASDQU010316444.1:0-11852 GCA_032191745.1 Picea mariana | reverse complement strand
TACTCAACCCATGCTTCCATTATTATGTGAGAAGACTTTCCCCACCAACCTCTTACATAGATTCAAGGATTGGTTGATAAGTCAAAGAAGGTATATGGTTTCATTTAAGGCACATTGTCAAAAAATATGAGTTCTAAGAATGACCTTGGAGATAGAGTTCTATTGATAGTTATTAATATGGTAATATTAATATTAAAATTGCAACGTAAAATATTTTTTTAATTTTTTATATAAATGAATAGAAAATCCCATCCTTGGTAAAAACAATTAACCTAATTGCATATGTATCCCACTTGGTGGATAAATATCCCCTTTGAAGGATGCATGTAATGGTTTAAGACCCCATTTTATCCCGAGAGTCCTCAAATATTCATTTAGTTGATACGACTCTTGTTTTCACTACTTTACCATGGTCAAGACTCCAAGATCCATCCTTGGTATGAAAAAACTACTATAACAACCCATATCCCATTTTGAGATCAAAGATCCTTTTTAGGGGTCCTATGTGGTGATTTGAGTCCATGTTTATGGACAATATCGTTAAAATATTTATATATGACTTGAGTCCCTTTATTTTCTCGAATGACCATGGTCACAGTTTGCAAATCCATCTTGTGCATCTAAATTTTTCTAATATTTCCCAAATCTCATTCATATGTTAAATATTATAATCCCTGAAATAGTAATTTAGATCATACAACCCTTTTTTTCCTTCATTGACCATGTTCAAAGCCTTGAGACCCATTCCTGGTATTAAAATTCTCTTAATGATGCCTATATCCCACCAAGAGGCCAATGATTTGAGTTTGTATGGTGGTTTGAGTCCTTTTTCGTGGACTAGGGATGATGTTCTAGTTAAAGGCCTTGGTCATAATTTATGTATTAGGCACCCTATTTGCATCACCTAATCATGGTCAAGGCCCCAACATAAATCCCTTACAAAAAAAATCCTAATGGAAACTTCATCCAACCCATATGCAAAAGATCCCCTTTAAATGTCTCATGTTGTAGTTCATGGATTTAATCATGGCCTATTAACCCAATAATATTTTTTCAAGGCCTAATTCCTTGGATTTATCCCCCAAGCATGGTTAAATCCTTCATATCCATCGTTGATACACAAAATATTATGACAATACCCATATCTCACTCAAAAGTTCATGATTCCCTATAGACAACATGCTATGTGGTTTAGGGCATTGATTATGTCCCTTAGTCCCTCAAGGATTCATAAATGACCCAAGGGACTTATTTTCCTCGCTTGACCATGGCTAATTGCTTAATGCACATGTCCCTAGTGCAAAATATTTCATAATGGTACACATATTAAACTTGGAGGCCAAATATTTCCTCTAAATGGATTATGTTGAAGGTGATGTTCAAGGATATTAAGCATTACAAATCAATTTATCGAATAAGGCCCTTATTGTCCTCCCTCCCTTTGTTATGGTAAATTCCTTGAGACCCATTACTACTATGAAAAAACTCATTATTATACCCATATCCTACTTATCTGACAAAGATTCACTTTAAAGGAACTATGTTGTGGTTTGTGGCCTTCTCCATGGCCCTTGTAGGTCCTCGAAAGATTCATTTAGAGCCTAAGGGATTTATTGTCTTCTCATGCACATTATCAAGGCATTGATACCTATCCCCATTATCCAAGGAATTATAGGAGAAACCATGTTCCACTTGGAGGATATGGTAATATTAATATTAAAATTGTAGCCTAAAATAAAATTATTTTTTTTAAATAAATATTACTCGTCGCACTTGCACGACAATCGTATGCCTTGAGACATATTTTATTTATAAACAACAAAAGTTGTCATCACAAGTGTGACGACAACTTAAGCTGCTGCAATGAATTTTCTATATAAACAACAAAAGTTGTCGTTGCACATGTGACGACAACTTAAGTTGTTGTGATGCACTTGCTACATAACCAATGAAAGTTTTCATGGCAATGGGCATCACAAGTGTGACGACAACTTAAGTTGTTGCGACAAATTTGCTATATAAACAATGAAATTTATCGTTGCAAGTGCGACAACAACTTAAGTTGCTGCGACAAATTTCTTATATAAACAATGAAAGTTGTCGTCGCAACCATCGTCACAAGTGCGATGACAACTTAAATTGTTGTGATGTAGTTGCTACATAAACAATGAAAGTTGTCGTCACAACGGTCATCTCAATTGCAACGAAAATGTTGGTTTTAGTGGGCTTGCCTATATTGTCATATTGGCGATGATATGTATTTTTTGTCGCAATTGTGAGAAGTTCCCTATGGTCGTCGCGCTTGCGATGATAATTTAAGTTCGTTGCAATTTCCACGTGATCTAGGTGGATCTAAAACTACTCAAAAATACTTAAATGCATAAAAGGAGGATCTAGGAATGACCCAGAAGTCTCAAAAGGGTCCCTAGGCTCAAAAAATGCTCAAAAATCAAAGTTCTCATAATTGGATGAAACCAACGCCATTGCGTCAGGCTCATTCTTCTGATTCCTTCCCTATATTTACTTTCTCAAACAGAGCTCGTATGATGAAGTTATGACACTTTGAATTTTTTTGAAAATAGCTATAAAAATTCAAACAATCAACAGGCCGTACTAATGATGTCAGCAGTATGGATGCTGATGCAACATGATGTGTCACCTTCTAGAAGCTTAGCAGTTTGGCGAATTTAGCCAAATCTGGCAGTTACCACCAAATCTGGAGGAGGTTTCCTAAATTTGGCGAACTGGTTAGCGGCTCTGTTTATTTAGCTGGGCACGCAAAATGAGGCAGGGAGAGTTGGCAGAGGCTGCATTAGAATCTATGCCAGGAGGTGTCCCAGAGGACCTGCTCATAAATAGATCGACTTTATACTCAAAAGTTGTAGAATTTCGACAAGATTCTGAATATGCTATATGTTTCTTCATCAGAGTAGCCAAACATAAAAGTGTCTCTAGAAGAGGAGTTGGAAATATTTTTGAGACTATATGGATCTGGCAGGAAGAGGTTGCATTGCAATTCGTGCCAGGAGGTGTCCCAGGTGACTGGCTCAGAAATAGGTCAACTTTATACTCAAAAGTTCCAGAATTTCAAGAGGATTTTGAATATGCTATCTATTTCTTTATCAGAGTAGCCAAACAAAAAATTGTCTCCAAAAGAGGAGTTGGCATGCTTTTTGAGACTATATGGATCTGACAGGAAAAGGCTGCATTGGAATTCGTGCCAGGAGGTGTCCCAGGTGACCTGCTCAGAAATAGGTCGACTTTATACTCAAAAGTTACAGAATTTCAAGGGGATTCTGAATATGCTATCTGTTTCTTCATCAGAGTAGCTGAACATAAAAGTGCCTCCAGATCACATTTGAGTGAGCCAAGCATACTCGAGTTTACAGTCAAAGGTTGCAAAATGATGTTTTCCAGCCACCTATGGTGTCTATTTCTGCCCAGAATCATAGATCTGAAAGTTGGTTTTTGGGAGCTCTTATGTAAGCCTTTCTTTGTAATTTTTAAGCATTTGAGATTAATTAAATAGCGGTCTCACTATTGGAGAGGACCCGGAGACGTAGCCAGGAAGTCTGGTGAACTCGGTTACCAATTCTTGTTCATAGATGGTTTGCTTACATGTTTATGTGCTCATGTGCTTGATGGATGTTCTTCAATTTTGCATTACAAAGATGGTTAACAGTTAAAAATTCACATGCAAAAAATGGTTAAAATATCTTGAATTCTAGATCAAGTTAAATTTCATATCACCGCATGACATAAAACAATGTTTCAGAGACTCAAGATTCGTCGCAATATCCACGATAGAACGTCGAAAGAGCGTCGAAATAGCCGTCCCAAAATGAGTCAAATTTGCTAGTGTAAGAATATCATTATCCATTTGTCACACGAAGAAGGTGTCATCTTTCATTAACGCGCACGCAGAAAAAACATGCGTTGCACCATGACAACATCCCAAGACATAATGAAGAGGGTGCAAATAGGAAGAGCTGTGAGGCTCGAGCCCCAAGAATTGGAATTNATGTTTCGAACAGGTTAGATGCATGCACTATTGCAAGAAAATCTAAGGATACGATGTGAAACTGGCAGAATAGTTTGCACTGAGATTTAATGGGTTTCATGTGGTTATTCTAGGAATCACATTCCAGGTGACGAAGGAAACTCTGTCAACCGTGACGAAGATCCCTCTACCTGGTGAAAGTTTCTCTAAGGGCATGCCTTTGGACATGTTATGCTATGAGGAATTCATCAAACCAAACTGTCGGAATGGGAAAATTGGAACGAGTGTTCCAAGTCAGTATCTACCAGATCCTTTTCAAAAACTCTTGAAGGTGATTAGTAAGTATTTCACTTGTGAAAGAAGGTCTGACATAATATACCCACATCACATCAGGTTGTTGATGCATTTCACAGGTAAGAGGCCTTTGAATTTACCTTTCTTCTTGCACCAAAGTTTAGGAGGAATGGCTGACAACGTCCAAGCTGAAGCAAACTAGCCAAAAAAGAACTTATCCCATATCTAACTAATCAAATTGTTGATGGTTGAAGAATTGATGCGACTTGGAAAGGACTAGGACTCATTTCTATTTTAAGTCGACATCCCCAGGGACCCCAAAGGAGATCCCCCTTTGCCCACGGGAGAAGCAACATCTCCCAGCATGGAGGTGGGAATAAAAGGGGCTGCAGGAAAAGGAAAGGTAGTGGAAGGATCATCACCCCAACAACCAATACCCCAGAAAAGGGGCAGGACAAGGAATAACCAGGAGCCTAGGGAGTTCCAAGATCCAAACGAACCGTGTGCCCAATCTGTTGCTGAGAAGTTACTCATGCGCGTTTTTCGGCTAGAACCTATCGAGGGTTCAAGACAGGAAATCTTTGATATATAGAGAAGGCTAGGAATTGAAAGCATGGATGTTTGGGAGCCATCAAAACAACTAAAGAAAGTGCAACTCTCCATTTTCCAGTTGTACTAGGAGAACATGGAACTAAGAAAGCAGTTAGCAGAAAGGACTGTCGAAACATCAATGTCGTAGAGTCAAGAAGGGAATGTGAATTCACTCAAGAAAAAAATAAAATAAGCGCAAGACATGATCATCTAGTTGTGAGAAGAACAGATAAGGTCAAAGGAGATAATCACAAAGAACTTCAATGAATTTGTACTGACCATGGAAAACATCCACGTGGCTCTAACCAGTGCTCAAATGAAGTTGAAGGGGAACGTGGTCTTACGAAGATAGGTGAAGAATCTAAAAGGGCGAAACTGATCTCTTAGGAAAACGCTCAGAATATCAAGATTGCATATAAGGCTAGAAACAGAATTGATCTGACCTCGTTTTTGTCTTTTCAAACGTGGCACAAAATTCCTCTCTCCTCATGTCCTGACTTCTGCCGGGAAGCAAGAGATCTGATGGGTATCTGCATGGTGGATATACGTCACGCAGATGCTGAAAATCCATCTGTCAAGAGGGACAAGTGTAGGTGGAACCCACAACAATTTTGAAGGAGATGCATGGTCCCCTTACTATCGTCTCCATCTGGAAAACATGAGTGCCAGTCCACAGTCACCTACCATACCAACCCGCCACATGCATACCATGACCACTGATCACGCAACATCAATCAAATCCTGTTACATTGGGTGGAAGAAGTTTGACAAAGTGCTCGATAATTCGGGTGACCCTTCAAAGGAGAAGCACTGATGCATCACTTCCTAATCATGGAATCTTGCTGATGACCAAACTATGATGGTAAATGCATTGGTTATGACATGAGTGGTTACAGTCGAGTTCCTATTCTTAGTAAGTCTCATTCGAAAGATCATATGGTAGGGAATAACTAGACCCAAAATTCTAGGAGTAATAGTTGGGAGCATGGCAGCCCAAGGGGAACATATTTTTCTATATATTGCATCTTTTCAATGTAAGCTAGGTTGGTTGGCAATGTAGTCTAGACAATGATAGTTGAATGTAACTTTCAAACCCGATTGAAATATAATGCAAAGGTCCTCGGACATTGATGAAAAGAGTCTAATGGTGGTGGTTTGATGTATTGTGATCTCTCCGCTGTACGTAGTTCCTGTTTTCTATATATCCATGTCTATATTTTGTTTAAATCAGAACGTTTAATATGTCTAGAATTCATCACGCAGTGCTTTAAATTTTTCCATTTAAATGCCTATGTTTTCTTCTAAGTAATTTAGAATTCATCTCCAATGGTGCTCTGAGTTGCTTTATGTATTTTTTCTCTTGCCACACACAACGAATTTGAACTGAAAGACCATTGTCTACTTAGCCTTTATCCTCTCAGGTTTTAGTTACCAAGTCATTTATTTCTCTCGCTTTCTGAAATTTGACTCCATGGCCCAAGGTTTTGTATTCCCTTGCCAACAAAACCAAAAACACTTCATGAACGCAATAAACCTAGCCGACAATTCAAAGCCATTATCTATTAGAGACCAACTCTTAGAGAGAGCCCTCTCTAGGTCCGAAAGGCTAGTTTCTGGTCTTAAAGTTAGTTTGTAGGTTACCTATGTCATTTGTTTTCTCAGCCAATCAAATTTATAGAGTGCTAACATTTTGGCGTCATTGACAGGGATGAAATTGAATAAAACTTTCCCTAAGAGAATGACTAAAGTTGTAGTTTTGGCCCCTGAGGGTAAATGTGGGTCAAACGTCTATATTGGCTGAAATCTTTACCTTGACAACTCCAAAAAATATGACCAGTAGCATAGACTAGTACCACCTAGAAATCTTGTCTCGAAAGAAAGTTTAAATCAGAGCCAACCCTGATCTAGACCCTGTAGCACCTGTGTCTGATCCCGAAAAAATTATGTGTAGGGAAAAGGAACAGGTGCCAAACCCATTCTATTACCTAGACAGAAACCAATCCTTACCCAAAGACGTTGTACAAAGCATTGATGACCTTGATTTCGATACACTATTCAAACAAACCCTGTTCAGGTCTAAATCAGAAACCTGCTTGGATGAGATAGTCTTCAATGAGGAGAGGTTTCAATCTTTGATACCAAACAAAACCCTGCGAGATGTTGTAATCCCCACTCAGATAATTCCACTAGTTCCAAACCCTCCTAGAGTGATGGCCACCAGATTCGCTCCTCTTTCCCTACAATCCCAACTGCATGATTTTCCCCAGAACTATAATCATAGGATTAAGTTATATGATGATGAAGGAAATGCCTCTGCCCAAAAGAACATGGATTGGTTCAATGATTTTTTTGACCTAGAAGAGGTTGATCATGAAGACACAAAAGAGAGATTGTTCGCACAGTCTTTAAAAGGAGGTTAGAAAGTGGTTTAAGGCCCTTCGAGCAGCGAGCATCCCCGATTTTGCAGCATTTGAAACATTATTTCTTGCCAGATGGGGAGACAAAAAGAATCCCCTGCAACTACTAACACAATGCAACAATTAGGTACTCATCCAACCTATCCTGCAAGGTTAGGACCTCCAAGACACATAATCAATGCTCAAGTCCAGTATTCATCCGATTTATTTTGACCATTAAAAGTCTTAGGACTGGCAACTAGTCTGAGGAACAACAAGATATCTAGATCCTTTAGCCATCATCCTATTCAAATTTTTTGTGACTAATCAACAACATTACTCATCAAAATTTGTAACATACCACCAGGATCTGAACAATCATGAGTAATCTAAAGTAATAAGTAGAAAAATTACTATTATTTTTCTTTTATATCTAATCTAACTTTAACAATTATAACAATTTAACTTACTCAAATTATCAACCCATTCGTCCCTAACTTAAAGGTTCAAATTCACGACTAACACTGCGTGTTGAAGTAATAGATAATACATAATCAGTTTTCCATATTAAGGGAAGTATATCCTGCGCTATGGTAAACATACCAACGACACAAACTTTAGATTATAATCTATTCAAGGCTAAAATAAAGGTTACTACACTTTACCTTTAAAATAATCAATTACAATAACAACGAAAATTTTAGCATCAAGAGCTCAACTAACAACATTGTCGTATAAGATAAATAGTAGGAATGAAAGAATTTCTATCATTGATTTTCAAGATCTCAATCTATCATTAATCGTCATAATCCCAAAGCGCAAATAAATCATAACAATAAATAAACAAGTTGTAACTTATAGGATACCTTTACCATCATTAATATATTAATTACAAGAAATCTTCACTGGTAACCATTTTAGTAACATATAGTATAGGTACGCTTGGATAGTCATTAACGAACCCAATTTCTAAAGATGATAACATACATCCAATACGAGAAGTCCAACTCAGGATCGTATTCCATATTTCGACTACGACTTAAAACTTTAAGTCTTTATATATTATATATATATATAACAAAATATAATATATGAATATTAAAAGGGACTGGAGATGAAATGTTGACTGGTGCAACTTGTTAAAACCCTTTTAAATACCAGAATGTCAGAATCCACAATGGTCATTGCCTTCCAAACATTGGCCTCACCGTTTCTGTCAAACATTAATACAGTAAATGCATGGACGAGGTAATCATGGTCACTACAAAAAGGTAAATTCATTCAAAATCTTGTTTCAAAAGTCAACAACCATCAAAGGTTGGATTAGAATTGCATGCATTACAAATCCAAGGATAAGAATTTATACAACCACTAAAGATATATTAGCAAGAAAAGAAAATAAAACAAGATGTTCGGTAATAATATATTCCATAGTGCATCCCCAACATTACAGATTGGCTATTGTTCACATAATAATTTGACTAGAAGAAAAACATAATTACTCCACAATATGAATCTTATATAACCGTACTCATTTCAATTCTATAACTTAATAACATCAATTTACATCAAGGAAGAATATTGTAATGAACAAATCGATGAAACAGAAGATGTTCTTTTTCTGCTTTCTAATCCAATAATTTCATTGGTACCTCCTAGCCAATGCGAGGGGTACTCTTCTTCCCCGTTGGCCCTCTGAGGCGCAAAGGGGCCACACACAAAACCAAAACACAATAGCTCCAAGCTTTCCTCGCAAGCAAGAGCTTGGAATCGTTCTTCAAGCTTGGTATCCCAATTCCCACAAGAAACACAATCCACAATAATTTTGGCAGCATAACCTTACCCAAGATAAGTGACCTCTTTCCCTTCTACAGCATTTGTTTTATATAAATTTCCTCCATGACACATGTCCACATACACAATTATTTAACTTTTTAATTAATTTAATTAGGATTATTCACCCACACACTTGTCACACTCTAACGAAGTTGCACAAGTAATTACAATTTTTTATTTTCTTTAAAAAGTCAAATTCCCTTGCATTCACCAATGTGTTTCTATTTTCGCTCCTAGTTGTCCCTTTGTTCCCTAATTTTTCATTTAATGAGTGTCTCCTAACTATATCTTGGCTAGAGTTTCATTCGGAGTTTTCTTCTAGTTAGACTAGTGGTAGGTTGACTCAATATTATTTTCCAAGTGTACTCATATTCTCTCATATTTTATTTCTCTCTATTTTAAAAATCCATTTTATTATTTTCATGCACACATGTGCATTTTATTCAATCTTTAGATTTTATTCCCCTTTTCCCTAGAGTTTGATTATTCTCCAATATTTTAACTTATGTCATAATTCATTTAGTCCCTTAGTTAAATTTAGACTTAGACTTAGTTTTGGACTTAGGATTAGACTTTTATTGGGATTTATAATTAATAAATTCATTGTTTCATTAATTAATTTAATCCAACAAGGTCTAATGATTTAAATATTTTCTAGGCCACCTAGGTTTATTAACTCAAGTTTTTAATTACGCGATGTGCCCTTCAAGATGCACCTTCGTGCTCCAAGGGTGCCACTTGCCTTTGACTGGTTTTGGAAGTTTGTACGACCCTTGGATTTAATAAACCACTCAGTCGACCTTGTGAGAGATTAAGGGACTCTAAGGAATAATGACTCTGCCTTATTGGGCGCTCTTTAGAAATATTTGTGAGCAATTGTCTCAATCCTCTCTCATGACATCATGGACCTCTCAAACTAGGTAATCATTAAGATATAGTTCATACCACAGTGGGAGTGCTAGTAGGCTATGACAGGGATGTTGCCACACCTCTACCTCAATGCCTGGTTTATGTGCATGTCCCCTCTACTCCTTATGTGAATTGAATTAGCAAGAATCGTCAACCTTCATCCACTGACAAAAACAATGTTAATGATATTTATACATAATCACACTGGAAGAAATCATCTGCATATGTGCGTAAACTGAAATACTCAAACAATACAATCCACACCCTGACTCAATCTAGAGTCCAAGGAGGTCCATCGATGACATCAACATCCATAACCTGCCAGGTGCCCTACTCACTTAATAAAACTCATCAATAGCATATGCCAATATATATACATCAATATAATAATAAATCACAACACATCATCATCATCATCATATATAACCCATAATTGAATCTAAATCATGATATATCATAACCAGATCACTTGCATGCACGTGTCCTCAAAAAATATGTAAATAAAAGTGTCCTCAATAAAGAGGGATGTTACACAAAGTTTAACATGGAAACCCAATCAGAAGAAAACCATAAACTTATCTTTATAAATTTATGAAAGCACCAACCTACTAGAGACACCAATCTCCTCAATCAAGCACCAAATCAACAAGATGTAGGCACTAACCTACTAGAGACACCAACATCCTCAACTGAGAACCAACTCAATAAGATATGTGTAGACACCAATCCAATATCTTCATACATATAGTACTTAAGAATTCACCTACATACTTCATTCCATAGAAAACGCTTCAAACCCTAGAAACCCTGATAGAATCATTTCCATGATGTAATCATTCACGATAACATTCATTGACGACAACATTCACTAATTACGTCGAAAGGCATACACCTATTGACAATGGGCACAATTAATCACCTTTTAATCTAAAATTATAATCTTATGGCTAACAATTGAAGATGCTGGCATATTCTTAGTCCTACTCTCTAATCAATGGATGAAATTTAATGCTCATAACTTCCTTGCATTTCTGAATACTTCCGTTACCTTGTTTACTTTTTCACATTTAGTTAATATGATTAATAAATTACTTGTCTAACCATTGATTGATAGGTTAATTGATTAAGAAAAATTAATATGTATAAAACTTTGCATTGCCACATTCCTTGATATTAAGTGTTTGTAGCTGGATGTAGTGGTAGTTGGACGCAGTGGAAGCTGGGTGTCATTTCAACTAGCACAATGGCGTTTCATTGGCCGATACCTTTCGGCATTCTCCAGCCACGAGTCAGATGTTCTAGTGAAAACATCCAATGAAGACAACATTTGCTGACAAAAACATTCATTGACAGAAACATCCACTGAAAACAACGTCACAACCTCAAAACAATGCACACGACAACATCACAAAACTTCATTCCTTTATAGTGCACCTTGAGAACAAGAAATATTGCAAGGAAATCTCTTAGACTTCTCTTCCATAGCAGAAATACACCCCAATACCTTTAGCACACCTAATATCACTTACTCACACCTCAGATCACTTATTTACACCTCATATTGATGCAAGAGCATCTCAATTGAGCCAGCGCAGAGGCAAAAGACAGTTGGACAAGCGCCCAACGCAAATTTTGAATTATCTTGAAGTTAATGCGCCAATCTTAAATGAGATAATTAAGAAGGAGCACACTTGTAAAATGTAAAAGGACCTTGAGCGATCTGCTCTCGTCCTTAGTAGATAGAAGGCCTTTATGGTAGTTAATGCAAGTAGGTAGAATTGAATGTGTAGATTATACAGTTTTAGAGCACAAGACGAAAACGGGAT